>JAULKM010051150.1:0-12730 GCA_032355605.1 Rubia tinctorum
CTTGTAATTGTAATTAGATTTAGATTCCTTTTCCTTTTCTGTAAAAGTGTTTGTACCTCTATATAATGTACCCCAGAGCTTGAATAAAAACAAACATTATTACCCTTATTTTCTACATGGTATCAGAGACTAAAACCCTGAAACCTTAAAAAAATTGAGCTGCCAATTCTCGTCGGAGCCGATCGCCGCCGTTAGAATGCGCCGCTACCGTCTTCATCACGTGCATACGTGTTTCACCAGTTTTCTCCGCCAATCCCACATCCGATGGTCACCGCAGCTTCTCATTTAGCTTCCGTGAACATTCGCTGTCCGTCCGTGACCGAATTAGCTACGTGTGCTACTTCACGCGCCGCCCCATGCTTCAAGTGCTAACGCCGTCTTCACCACGCATCACCACGTCGTTACCACAGTGTCTTTGTTCTTTCGTGACACTTACCTGCACCGATGACTACTCCTAGATTCATTTCTGATACTGTTGAGCAAGCCCGCATCGCTGCTGAAGCTGAGAATGATATGTTACAAAATCTTATTGCCACAGATGTGATTGTAGCTTTACTCAAATAGTTGCAATTACAATATGGATCTGGGGTATTATCTCTGCTGGTCGATCTCTGAATGATCCTTACTACCTTAGTACCAATGACGGTCCCGGTTTGTCAATCTGTCCCATCATTCTGAAAGGTGAAGAAGTTATCTTGAATGGTCTGCTACAATTTTTGGTGCTATGCTAGCCAAGAAGAAGATTGTTTTCATTGATGGAACCATTACCAAACCCCCAGATAATTATCCTAATGCAGTTGATTGGCCGAGAGTTAATGCTACCCTTGTATGCCAGATCTTATAGACTCTAGATCCACCATTTTGTTCATCTACTAGTTATTATGCCACATCTTAAGGCCCGATTTACTCTTGGGGATGGTTCAAAGATTCTGCAGTTACGTGAAGATATGCAGAACTATCAGCAGAATGGTCAAACTGTTGCCATTTATTTTGGCAAACTGAAGAAGTTGTTCAGTGCTTACAACTCACTTCGACCTCCTTTAGTTTGCACCTGTGAAGCTTGCAAACCTCTGTGCATATGTAACCATGCTTCCAATGTGTTCCAAGAATATGAGAAAGACATGAGCTATCAATTTCTCCTCGGACTTTATGAAGGCTATCACACCTTGCAGTCGAACATCATGCCCACTGATCCTTTGCCACCTGTCATGCACCTATATGCCCTTGTTGCTCAGGAGGAGAATCACAAAGACGTTATTCGGTTTCGGGTTCTTTGACAGCTATTCTCACCACAACTGATCAAAAGAATCTCACCTGCTCTCACTGTCATCGCAAGGGTTATGACAAAGATACATGTTTCAAGCTCACAGGAGTACCAGATTGGTTCAAAAAGTTGAACAAAAAATCTAAGAAGATGGTGCCATCTACACCGACTGTCGCCGCCGCCAACGGCATACTAACTGCCGGCGTCCTCCAGCCACCACTTCCTTTTGCTGGCGCTGTCGTGTCCCCACCTGGACATGCTGCGGCCGCCGACCATCTTACCCCTACTCGTGCTGATTTTGGTCCTGCTCAGTTCGATAAACAATGGAGTACGACCCTACATTTATTTAATCAGTTTAATGTTGTTTTAGACCATGGGTTAGGTAAGTACACTTTACCATGGATCCTTGATTTGGGATCCTCACATCACATTACGGGTGACAGAGGTTCTTTGATTAATGTTACTACTGCTGTTCATGTCGTGAATTTTATCTTGCTTGATGGTTCGGTGTCATCTGCATCCCAATATGGTTCTATTCATTTTGGAGATGTTACTCTTACTCATGTGCTTTACATATCTTCTCTTTGATGCCATCTATTATCTTGTTCTAGATTATTATCTACCTTAAAATGTGTAGCTTTGTTTACTGAAAAATATTGCATTTTACAGAAAATTAGTACGAGGAATATGCTTGGAGTGGGTGAACAGCAAGGGGGGTTTATTGGCTTCGTCTGCTGGATACAAATGATCATCCTCATATCTTGCAATTTAATCCTACAGTTTCTTCAGTTTCGTCTTCTGATTTATGGCATCAACGTCTTGGGTATCCTTCATCTGCGGTGTTGTCTTCTGTTTCTACTCTTGATTTTAGCACAAATAATGTTATTATACCTTGCTCGGTTTGTCATCTAGCAAAGCAGACTAGACATAGTTTTCCTTTGAGTTCTTCGAATGCTAGTTCTTTGTTTGAGTTAATACATTGTGATGTTTGAGGTTCTTATAAAAAACCATCTTCTAGTGGTGCATTTTAAATTTTGACTATAGTTGATGATTATTCCCGATCTGTTTGGGTTTACTTATTAGTTACTAAGTTTGAAATTACCTCTAGAATTATTGAATTTTGTGCTTTAGTTAAGAATCAGTTTTGCCACACTGTTATGCGTGTCTGGGCTGATAATGATACATAATTTCTACCTTTGAGATCCTACTCTGCTGAGTATGGGATTATTTTTTAGACTTCTATGGTTGACACACCACAGCAGAATGGTCGTGTGGAACACAAGCATCTCTATTTGTTGAATGTGGCTCATGTTTTGCGTTTTCAAGCCAATCTACCGATCGATATTTGGGGAGAGTGTGTTCTTACAGCTGCATATCTAATCAACCAGACACCAATGAAGCATCTCAATGGTCGCACACATTTTTAGTTACTCTATGTTTGCTCCCCAAATTACAAGGCTTTGCGAGTCTTTGGATGTTTGTGCTTTTCTTCCCACATTCCCAGATTCCGTGATAAGTTTGCTCCAAGAAGTCGCTGCTGTCTGTTTCTTGGGTATCCTGCCGGAAAGAAAGGTTATCGGCTCTTTGATTTGGAATCCCGTACCTTCTTTAATAGTAGGGATGCAGACTTTTATGAGGATCAATTTCCATACTCTGCTCTCTCGAAAACATCATCGCCACCGCCGGCCAGACAGTCACCGCCGTCGGTGCACTCCTCGCAGCCACTGTCGGACCCGCCTTCATCGTCACCACCGATAGGGCACTCACCGCAGCCGGCCAACACTCTGCCAGCCGCTGAAATATTCTTTCCAAATTCTTCACGGCCGCCAGAATCTTCTCGGTAGCGGGATGCCAAAATCCTTTAGGCCGTGCAGACTTCAACTCCAGCGCCGGTACCTCACGCGGTTCACGTGCCATCGGCCACCATCAACATTGTGCTCCACGAGCCTCCTCTGCCATAGTATGCCCCGTCGTACGACTCCCCGCCGCACCTACGATTGATCTACCTCCTGTCTACAGAGTGCTCGTGATCGACACCCTCCTACTTATCTGTCCGATTATGTCTGCTCTGTTGCTAATATTAATAACCCTCCACTTCTACGACTACATGTGCTACGTCACATTCCTCAGGTGTTCTCTATCATTTATCTGATTTTGTAAATTGTGCTAAATTTTCTAGTACGCATTCTAGATTTTTGGGTGCAGTAACTTCTTATGCAGATCCGACCACTTATTTTGAGGCTTCAAAGAATGCTCATTGGCGTGATGCAATGGATGAAGATATTAATGCACTTGAGCACAATCAGACATGGGCTTTGTCTTCTTTACCTCTAAATAAGACTGCTATTAGATGCAATGGGTGTATCGTACAAGGTTCAAGTCTGATGGTACCATTGAACGTCACAAAGCTCGCTTGGTGGTTTTTGGAAATAGCCAAAGGGAATGGATTGACTATCCTGAGATGTTTTCTCCCATTGCAAAGATGAGTTCGATACATCTATTTTTTTATCAGTTGCAGTTATTCGTGGTTGGGAACTGCATCAGATGGATGTGCATAATGCTTTTCTTCATGGAGATCTGCATGAAGAGGTTTTCATGCGTCCTCTACCGGGATACCCTGCGCCTCCTGTCCAGGTGTGTCGCCTTCGAAAATCTCTTTATGGGCTTCGACAGGCACCTCGTAAATGGTTTGCAAAATTAGCTCAGGCTTTACGTGCATTTGATTTTGTTCAGAGTAAGGAATATTACTCTCTTTTTGCCTTCACTCGTGTCTCAGTTTCATTGCATGTTCTTTTTTATGTGGATGACTTGGTCATTCCTGGTAGTTCTTTGTTGCTCATCTATGAATTCAAGAAATATTTGAGTTCTTTTTTTCATATGAAGGATCTTGGTACACTTAAATATTTCTTGGGTATAGAGTTTTCAATAAGACTGGATGAGATGTTTCTTTCAAAAAGGAAATATACCCTAGATATTTTGTCTGATACAGGTTTATCAATTTCTAAACCAACTTATATTCCAATAAAGCAACATCATGATCTTGAGAAGGTTGAAGGCCCCTTTTATGATGATCCTAAGCAGTATCGGCGACTGGTGGGTCGCCTCATTACCTGACTATTACTCGTCCTGAGCTGAGCTATTCTGTTCATACTCTTGCTCAGTTTATGAAGTCTCCTTGTGTTCCTCACTGGAAAGCAGGCATTCATGTGCTTCACTACCTGAAGAGTCATCCTGGTCAAGGTTTATTTCTCTCTTCACGTAGTTCATTACAGTTGACTGTTTATTGTGATCCAGACAGGGCTTTTTGTCCGATTACGTGACGCTCTCTTTCTGGGTACTTTGTGACAATTAGTAATTCTCCGGTTTCATGGAAGACCAAGAAGCAACCTATAGTTTCTCGTTCTTTTGCTGAAATAGAGTATCGTGCTATGGCCGTTACTTGTTGTGAGTTGTTGTGGCTTAATTCGTTACTTTGTAACTTATGTGTTGTGCATTCTTCTCTTATGCGACTATTCTGTGATAGTCAGTCTGCTCTTCACATTGCGGAGAATCCGGTGTTCCATGAATGTACTAAGCATATCGAGGTTGATTTTGATTTCATCTGTGATCTTGTCCAGTCCAGTACCCCTGTTACTCATCATATTCCCACGATTGACCAACCTGCAGATTTGTTCACCCAAGCTCTTGGACGAACTCAATTTCATCCTTTACTTGGCAAGTTAGGCATTTCTGATCCCCATGCTCCAACTTGAGGAAGAGTATTAAAGGAATAAATAATTTAATGTGAATATTACTTGTAATTGTAATTAGATTTAGATTCCTTTTCCTTTTCTGTAATGGTTTTTGTACCTCTATATAATCTACCCCATAGCTTGAATAAAAATACACATTATTACCCTTATTTTCTACAATAGAGGTTTTAGATCCTAGTATTACTGGTCGTTCCGCATATGGATACGAGTCGTTGTAGATTTTTATTTCTTCTGATTAATTTTATGTATTTCAAGTTTATGTTGTTAAATGAATATTTTATTAACCAAGAAGTTTTAGTTTATATATTGAGTGTCATTTGTATAGCATTGAGCTTCATTTACTACATACTGATGTTCCTCTGCTTACTTTGTACACCTTTAATTTTGGAAATAAAGTTGTTTCACAAATGAACTTAAATTCAACTACTATGTAAGCATAACAAGAAATTGGAAACATCAATTTCAAAAATAGTAACCTCAACTAGTATTATTGAACATCAATAGAACTTTTTAAAGTGTTTTTTTAAGGAAAAAACTACTAATAAATTCAATTCAGCACTAATAAACTCAATTCAACACCAATAAACTAAATTCAGCACTAATAAACTAAACTCAACACCATTAAACTAAATTCACCACTAATAAATTAAATTCAGCACCAATAAACTAAAATCAATACCAATAAACTAAACTCAATACCAAATAAAGCCAACTTGACAATGCCTTAAAAATGGCAACTAAAAATTTAAGTCACATGATGGTGTGCGAACAATAGAATATGCATATATGAGTAACACAACGAAGCATTATCAGATAGAGGGTCGCGGTGCACTCGATCTGCTTCGAACCCTAATTGAGATTGCCTATCTGGTAGGCCTAGTTCAGGTCATAACCTCGATTTTTTTTCTTAAACAAGAACATTCTAGGAATAACAACCATATTATCAGTTTTTAACCCCAACAAATCAACCCGTTTTGATTTATTTGCAATTTTACCCAATTTTAAATAAATAATTCAATCTTTTAAGAAAATTCATAAAAATGAATTAGTTTAATGTAACATACCCAACATTAAGTTATTTCATTTACATATTTAACATTCTAGAATAATAACATAAATGTCTGAATAATAACATAAATTCTCCCACAGGGTACTTAGTAATATTACAACTAAAATGTCCACTTCACTACCACAAATTTTCCTTCTCTTGTAGCGCAAAAATTAATCACTTGACTTCACAACTTGGTGTCTCGACTAAATTTTGTTGCTCACTCATTTGAATTCTTCTCACCAAACCCCTATCAATTTAAGAAAACTCCTTATTCATCATGCAATCTATATTTAGTAAATGGACAAGAAAGATACTCAACATCAAAGCTCAAAATGCCCTGCTCCAAATTTTGCACCTCTCAACAGGTAGAGTTTATAATACGATGTCAAAAATATCATTTATTATATTTTTCTTAGTTTAGTATTTTTAGGAGTTTAACACTGTACTCTTTTTCCTATTGGGTTTTTAATGATGTAGTGTGCTCATATTAGAATTATTTAGGAAATATTGTAATTTAGGAGTTTTGATTTGATTATAATTAGATTTGGTAAGGTTAAATAATGCAATATTTATTCAAAATTAGCTTGAATAAATTTGGCCATATATACTCATTTTGTTTTAGTTATTTTAGTTAGATATGGTTATAGCTTCCTAAAACTGTCATAATTCTTTTCAATTTCTATTTGTACGGGCCGAACTATACCATTTAAATAGGGGAGGCCATCCACGAAATTTAACACCTTTTATCAATCAAATATTCAAAATTTTCGAGTTATACTCATTGCTTGCGAGCATCTTCATTGTTGCTTAATACTGCGGGTTAATTAAGTATTAATAACCTTATGAACTAATTATGCGGGTTAGTTAGTGAGCAAGTCGAGATTGAGAGTACCCTGAGGGCTAGACTCCTATATTTTGTGCGTCTATATAGGTTGGGCAAGATTTCTAGTGTGGTCAAAGATCTAAAATTCGGTAATACAGAGTTTTCGCAAAGGAGATTCATATCAGTTGGTATCAGAGCAAAGCAAAAGTTTCTGTGACCATCACATCGTGAGCGTCAATTGGTATCGTAGGGAGATAAAAATTGTTACCTTCATATCTTTATTTTTAAATTCAAAAAATATATTAAAAAAAGCAGAAGTCCGCAGCCAGACAACTCCCCGCCGCTGCTCAGCTCCGACCTATCTCCAGCTCCGCTGTTCAGTTTGAGGCCTGCTTGCCGCTCAGCTTCAGCTACCGATCACCATCCATCGCATTGCCACCGATCATCTCTGCTCATCATCATCCGTAGCCACAGTGCATATCATCGTCGTTGCTCCGAGACCGATCTGATCTAGTCTTCTCCGGCAAAGTTTGCCGCCGTTGAACCCATAAAATATCCATCGGCATTTTCTTCGGAGCCGCTAGCGTAAGACCATCCAAACATGCTCCGTTTATATCTAGTGAAGATCCCGCCAACAGTTTGAAAATCTGGCACGACCTGTACATCGCAGAAGTCGGACAGTTTCAGCTAAGAAGAAGGCAGCGCGTGGTCACATGCGTGAGTTCACAAAAAGGTGCGTGAATATCATCGCGTGCTCTTCACGCGTGATATTTTTGTCCGTCTCATCATCTCGCGAGCCTTCGGTTTATCTCGAGTTTTTCATTATCTCGTGGGTTATCCGATTTATTGTGAGTTAATTCAGTTTATCGCTAGTTTAAGGAGTTTTTGCCATATCAGCATTCTAGTCACATCATAGTCACCGTACAGTCACATTTTATTAGCAAAATTTTGCAAGAATGGCGTGAGACGTTTATCTAAATTTATTTTTGAAGATCATTCTCGTTTCAAGGACGAAACTTTTTGGTCACGGAAGGAATGATACGATGTCAAAATATCAGTTATTATATATATTTTAGTTTAGTATTTTTAGGAGTTTAACACTGTACTCTTTTTCCTGTTGGGTTTTTAATGAGGTAGTGTTCTCATATTAGAATTATTTTTGAAATATTGTAATTTAGGAGTTTTGATTTGATTAGAATTAGATTTGGTAAAATTAGATAAGACAATATTTATTCAAGATTGGCTTGAATAAATTTGGCCATATATACTCATTTTATTTTTGGTATTTTAGTTAGATATGGTTCTAACTTCCTAAAACTGTCATAATTTTTTTCCAATTTCTATTTATACGGGCAGAATTATACCATATAAATAGGGGAGGCCATCCACGAAATTTAACACCTTTATCAACAAAATATTCAGAATTTTCTAGTTATACTCATTGCTTGCGAGCGTCTTCATTTCTGCCTAATCCTACGGGTTAATTAAGTATCAATAATCTTGTGAACCAATCATGCAGATTAGTTAGTAGCAAGTCGAGTTTGAGAGTATCACGAAGGCTAGAATCTTGAATTTCGTTCATTTATATTAGGTTGGGCGAGATTGCTAGTGTGGTCAAAGATTTAAAATCCCGCAATTCAGAGTATTCGAAAGAATATTCATATCAGTTTAATGCCAAATAGTTCATACGCCTAAACCAAAACCATTATTCTATTGCAGATACAATCATCATTCTTGACCACGGTGATCTACCTAAAGCCATATCAAAGGAAGTACGCAGAAATTTCTCAAAACCATACATTCATTATCAAAGGATTCCTCCATACGGATATGATTTCTATTACTGTTTCCCAAACATAAAGACAGTACAGACTACCAACAATTTTCTCAAGATAATCAACATGCCATCCATAGCAAACATAATAAGTTCAGGGAGATTATTGAAGTAATAAGAAGTGCCAAATCGTTTATGTAACCTCAAGGTTTTTCAACATCACAACATTAAGTAAAATATACAGTAAATAATTAGACTCTCATACCCGGGTACGGTAAATGATAAATGGGTCATTGTACCCGTACTGGATAGGTACCGGGTATGGATTCAGTGCGGATTCGGTCTGGGGACGTCCCCAGTACGGGTTGACTTTTTGGATACTTTGACCGGGTACGGGTACGGTCAAGATGAATGGTACGATTTTGGGTACATTGTACCCCATTAATTCTGAATTTTAAAAATTAAAATTTTAAATAAGAAAGATTGAAAAATTGAAAAATAGAGCAAAACCTTTCGTTCGCCGGACTTGGAGAAAGAGTTTATTGTTGAAAATTGATTTTTTTCATTCACTTTTTATGCTTATTGATATGTTTTCTTTGACTTGGATAATGAATTTTATTTGGTGTTTGCTTATTTTAGCCTTATTGTTTAAGATATCGAATTATAATCTTGTTATGTAGTTTATTTGCTAATTATTGTGATAAATATTAAATTTAAACTACATTTGGATGTTTTCATTTGTATTAAATTATTTATAATATAAAATCATATTATTTTTTATTTAGAAATGATTAATTATTAATAATATATATATATATATATATATATATACTCCCTCCGTTTTTCTATGTTTGGCACCATAGGTTTATGTGTTATTATTTTTGCAAGTGGAAATGTGTGGTGAGGATTGAGTGAGAAGAGTAAAAAGTTTAATGAGTGGTTGAGAATGATGTACTTTTTGCCATAAAAGGAAATGTGACAATTTTATAAAAACATACGAAAATAGTAAGTGTGTCAAACATAAGAAAACAGAGGGAGTAATTTATAATTTTTTAAAATAATTTTTTGTTACTTCATTTATATAGTTATATTTAAATGAGAAAGTCTTCCATTATACCTACTAATGCGTAGATCAATTATGAAAAATCTTGTTTCAATAACTTTTATGGTCAAATTATAATTATTTATAAATTATAATTATTTATAAATTACAAAATATTTTAAAAGTTTTTCAAAGTTATAGACCTCGTTGCAATAAAAAAATAAAATTACCACATTAGTTACATCGATTGTAAAATAACTATGTTTAATGGTTAGTCAATATGAAACAAAACTTTGTGTATTTAAACATACTGATAGCAATTTTATGCATTTTTTACTTAAAATTTAAAATTGAAAAGGTTAAATAAAAGACAGAGTATTATTAAGGTAAAATCTTGGGAAACTCGTCTTTCCATAAACATATGAAAAGACAGAGTTGAATTAGAACTATAAAAAGGTAAAATATTTTAGTCGCAATATTTAAAATTTATTATGCAACGTGTCGTAGTTATAAGTTTATGACCCGATTAATGCAACCCAAAATTTTTTATTTTGATCTATTCTAATTTATAATTTAAACCTTTGTATTTTCAAAACTTATGAAAATACCATCTTTTAAAAGATGGGTTCTATTATTTAAGGGAGAAATTAATTAAAGATGCAAAAATAACTTCGGAGCAACTCTTTATTGAGGAATGGTCCTTAAAACTCCACAATACTACTCCTTAAATAAGGAGTGGTCCTATTGAATTTGAGGAGCTACATTATGGATGCTCTTACCCTACATTCTTTGATTTTTACACTATCTAGGGACTAGAATGCACATTCTCCTCATAAATGCTCGCATAAGTTGCGTACTGGCGTGTGGACTTACCAACCCTTCTCGTTTTCATTACGTGGATCACACAGAACAACAAAATCAAGAACCACTACTCATCAAGGATAGGATTGGTAACCGCGGGTCGGGTCGGGTCGGATCGGGCAGGGCAGGGCAGCTGTGCTCGCCTCAAATTAATTTAAAATTTTGGGTTAAATAAATCTCATAGTTTTAGACTGGATCAGGTCACAAATCGATCCAATTCATACAAAAAAATATTCCCTCCGTTCAAGAGAAATTGACACGGTTTATATTTTGTCTATCCCACAAAAATTGACACAATTTAATTTTTACCTAAAGTGGTAATAAATGAGTTTATACATTTATTATATTATCCCACAAAAAGTTGATTAAATATACTAGTCAACTCTTCCATTACCAAAATACATTTTCTTTATTTTCCATCAACACTTCCACCTCATCTTGCATAAAATAACGATCCAAAAAAAATTGTACCGATTTCTCTGGGACAGAGGGAGTAGTAATTTTTCAAATAATTTATTCAAATAAAATAAATTTTTAATTGTATTAATATTTAAATAATGAATAAAATTTTAATTTATTTTTCATGTAATTTAAAATAAGAATATTTATTTAATTTAATTATATATTATTCACATAATAAAGAAAAGTATAATTATTTTAATTTTAATTAGTTAGTACACGTTAATAGTTTGATTAATAATATAATTTTACTACATTTTAAAATATAATTATGAATATATATTTCATATATTAGACAATGTATTATTTATAATTAATATTAGTTTTACAAAATAATTGTTAGCTTTATAGATTTCAAGAACGTTAAACTTGCTTATGAAGTGAATTAATGGTGGATATGTTGTATTAAACTAAAAAAATTATAATTTTTTTAAAGAATATTTTTTTAAAAGAAAATGGGGGAAAATGTAAATGGGTCAAAATCCAACAGACCCATGCCCGACCCGACCCGACCCAAATGGGTTAGATCAAAACGGGTCAGGTCGAGTTGGGTCGGGTTAGGCAAATTGAACACCCCTATTTGGGGATATACAACTTTACTTAATCCGCGACATTTTATTATTTGAATGGGAAAAATGCAAAATTAAAACTATAATTTTCTGAAAATGTCAATCTAATCCTGTAAAATATAATAGTGTGATTCAAACTCTATGTTTTTGAACAATTGTGTCGATATACTAAAAGAACACTCTTTCACGTTGACTGGACGAATTCAGACGTTGATCATATATGAAAACACAAAATATTCATGGATTTAAACTAAAAATTTTGTGACAAAACTACCCCTTGCTCTGCCACTGCCTATGGGCTGATCTGAAAGTGCCGCCACTTCTTCACCTACGCTTCTACCACCACCGTCGCCGCTGTTCCACCTCACCGCCACTGCTAGCAGCCCCAACCCTATTGCCCCAGCCTATTGCTTCACCACTTCAACGCCGCTGCTCCACCTCAACGACGTTGCTCCTAGCCCCAGCCGATTCCCAATTCTCACCGTCATTGCTCCTATTCCAGCACTCCACCACCCGATTCCAAGCCCTAGCTAGCCCACCACCACCTATTCCCACTCTCAGCCCGCCACCACTCGATTATCAGTCCTAGCCCGACACCATCTTATTCTTTAAAAAATTCAGCTAGCGGAAAAAATGGGAAAAAAATATTATCATCGAAATAGAGAACAATTTTTTTCAAACTTTTTCCCGCTAACTGCAATCTGCAAAAAAAATTAAAAAAATTAAAAAATCATTTTTAAAATGAAAAAAATCAACATGATCATCGAACTGAAAATCATAAACATCAACTACAACTAGCAAAATATCAACAAAAAATCATTAAACATCAACGGGAAATTGCAACAAAAATGTATAAAAATAAAATAAAAAATCAATAAAAATTTGAAAAAACATCTACGACAACTAACAAAATATCATAAACTAAAAATTATAAAAATATCAACAATCATAATCTGAAAATCATATAAAACATCTACAAAGTTTAATTTATCAATTTTAAAAAAATCGACAAACATCAACATATATCAGCCAAAAACCTCAATTGTCATCACCTAAACTTCACTAGAAAAATGAAAAACGTCAACATAAGAAAAAAACACTACAAAACATCAGCTCATATCACTTAAAAATCACC
>JAULKM010051159.1:0-12729 GCA_032355605.1 Rubia tinctorum
TCTACTACACCATTAATCTCACAATACTCCAAAATAAGATTCTATCCAAACGACTATGGCTTTTCTACTTCCATTATCGCACAAAAACAAACGAAAAATCCACGAGAAAAAGCAAGTTACAGACAGCTTGCCATTCTACAGACCACACAACGGAAAATGCAGAAATTCCGAGACCTGATATCCACATTTGCAAGGCTTGAATTGTTGATCAGTCCAGTCCATCTCTTCAGCACAAAGAGGACATCTTTTCTCTCCTTCGGTACTCATATTTGCCTTTTTACTACCTAAAACAAACAAATCCGTCAAACACCAACACAAACATTCTCAAACCCTAAATGAACTCATGCAAACATATTATCCACCACAACACTCGAAATCTTTCGACAGCTAATTAAACAACCTAAAAACCCTAGTTTCCACGCACAACGTTCCACCGCCAAAAACAGAATTATATATATATACATATATATATATATATAAACAATCCAGATCAGAACCGCAACAAACCTTCCTAGTAATTCCAAAACATAACCGCCAAACATCATGCTTATAAAATGTGAAGCATAAAAAACAACACGAAAAAAAAACGGAAACCGTACACATTGCCGGAGCAGCAAAAAACAAGAGTGCACTCGAAGGAAATGAATGTACATTAGAGCAACAAATATAGCAGCATATCTGCATTTATCAGTAAAATTCACCGGAAAATTCTGCAAAAAGGAAAAGGAAAATAACTTACAGTGGTTCGATTTGATAGAGAGAGACAAAGGGAAAAGGCTGGATGAGCGAGAGAGAAGGAGGCAGACGCGAAAAAACAACACGGAGATTGGGAAGAGATAGAGAGAGAAAGTAAGGCCAAAAAAAACTTTAAACTTTTGGAAATGAATTTTTGAAAATGATTTAAAACTGAAAAATGAAAAAGAGTTTGTACGGGCGCTAAGAGATTGAAAACCAAAGCATTGGGACCGGCATTTAATTTATGGACGCCCTTTTTTGGCCAATTTTCGTAATGACTAAATTGTTTATTTGGTCCCCATCATATATTATAATACTTTCGTTTGGTTCTCACTCTTATTACTGCGTACACCCGGCATTTAACAAACTGAAAATAATTTCTTTGGTCCTCAATGCGGTTTCCGGACGGTTTTTCGTCAATACTGGCCACGTGACCCATACGTGACATAATTTTCCGGTATGCCCCCCTGAAACCCCTAAAAAAAAGCAATCAAATTTCCGCCGCCGCCGCCCAGTATATCCACCAAAATTCTTTGTTAGAATTTGTTCTCCCCACAAATGTCTTCAGTCGGCCAATGTTTTTCTCCGCCAGCGATAAGTCTTTTAGCCGCCGATTGCTTCTGCCCTCAAGGATCCCGTCGCATGGAAGTGCTTCGTCCCCGGCAATGTTCTTCCCTGATTCGCTACCAAATTCTCCCTCTATTTTAGGTTCACGTCAAATACGACCTCCGACTCACCGCCGCCGGCGTTTTTCTGACTTTGGCTTCATGGCAATCGCAGACCTTTTCACCGTCGGCGAGAGCAGCTCCTCCGACTTTTCCCCGTCGGCGGCAATATTTCCATCTTCCTTACGGCGAGCTTCCTCCATGGCCCATAGTCGGCGGCGGTGAGTCGGAGACCGAGCTAGAGATGTTTCGAATCCAAATTCAGAAAAATGCCGGCGGCGGAGATACTGGGCGGCAGTGACGGAAACCTGATGGCTTTTTTGTCCTCACGGCCTCGCCGAGCTTCAGCAGCGACGCCAGCACCTGAGATCTTACTCCGGCGAGGGAGGCGCCGGAGAAGGTAGTTTCGACGTCGGCCATGATGGTCTTCATCGCCGTGGAAGATGGTCTTCATCGCCGTCCGACCCGACCCGAAAAGGTTCCCAACCAGTTTTCTGCATCTGGGTAGCCCGTGTAAATCATTTTCAGTTTGATGTGTGAATTTATAATTTTACCCCTGGGAAAATCGGAAACAAATAGCACGCGCAGGTCGCGTGGCCAGTATTGACGGAAAACTGCCCGGAAACTGGATTGGGAACCAAAGAAATTATTTTCAGTTTGTTAAGTGTCGGATGTACGCAGTATTGATAGTGGAGATCAAAATAATGTATTTTAATATATGTTGGAAACCAAATAAACAATTTAGTCTTTCGTAATTTTCTCAAAACCTTTTTGCTTCGGAAAGTGACTACTCCGCATTTCATTCTTCAATTTATTACTTCATTATTGCTTATTCTCAAAATGGATTTTCTTTCATTCGTTTCTATTCACATCTCAAGCAACAATTGTGTTCCGAAAAGTGAAAAGTACGAAAGCATTTTTAGAATATGTAGAAGTTAAAATTTAGGTAAAAGTGCAATATTAACCCATCAAATTTTGAAATTATTTACTGGTAAAATCTCAAAGTGTTAAACTAACCGTAAGATTTTGAGTAATTGTGCAGATATATCCATATTGCACTATAATGGCGTGGACTGGAAGAATTTAGGCGTTGACCAAATCTGAAAAGACAAAAATAACCCTAAATTTAAAACTCAAAATTTCATGACCATTCTACCCTTGGAATAGGAGTTGAATTATTTTCTCATTCATGAACTATTGATGCCACCGCCGCTCCACCGCCCAGCACACCACCGTCGCTCCCCCCTAAACCTCTAACACCACCACCATCTCCCCCTAACACCACCACCACCACCACCACCATCTCTCCTTAGCACAACCACCTCCGCCCAACATTATCGTCGCTCCGCTCTAAATCTTAGCACCACCATCTCCCTCTCTTCCTGACCCAGATCTGCCCACCACCAACATCTCCCCCTCCTTCTGACTCAACCCCGCTCGCGCACCAGTCATTGCGCCACTCCTCAATCCAGCAAATTCGGCACCAAACCTAGCCTTGTCCCCAACCACGAGCGTTGCTGCTTTGATAGCTTCTTCGATGGTGATTTTGGCTACCACCGGGTGAGATCTCTCCTCCTACGCAGGAGCCTTATCCCCGGCCACGACTGAACTCTGGTTTTGTGAGGTGAAGGAACCGTTCCACCACCTTCTCCCCGTCCACGAGCGTTGTCGCTCTATAACCTTGGCTCTGTTTTGCAAAGCTTATAAGCAAAATATTTTTTTAGTTCTTGACAAAGTGCTAAAAAGTAGCTTATTTTGAAAGCATAAGCTATTTTTGGGAGGGGAAAGCAGAATCTAGTCCTCTCTTGCTTTCAAAATAAATCAGTTTTGTTTATAAGCACAGCTCTGCCAAACAGAGCCCTTCTCCCGTCTCCCTGATGGCGATTTGGGATTCGAGAGCTTCTCACATGTTTGGCAGCTCCTTCAGCTGGGAGAAGAAAAGCAATTAAATTTGGGCAAGCGAATGAGCGATTTGGGCTTCGGTGCATAAAGAAGAAGGGGAGAATGAGAAGAAGATAGGGGTAAATTAGTCTTTTTACATTTTATGTAGTTTTTTAAATAAGGAGGAAAATTGTCCTTTTACAGATTTACGACCAAATTGGCCGTTGACGAAATAGTCAACCAAGTTTAAGGTTATATTTTAAAATAGTCAAATTGGTCGTTGGCATTTTCAAATTTTACAGGGTTATATTAATAGTTTCGATCAAAACATAGGGTTAAAAACTCATTTTTATCTAAAATTTAAGCAAATAAGATTAATTTTCCACTTGATTCGTTTAATTACTTCTTTATTTACTGTTGTTTTACATTAGTTGGATGGGCACATGTGCCAGGCATAAAATTACATGGAGTAATTTAAAATTTTTATTCTTCAACCCTTGTTTGAAAGAAAATTATTGTTGAATTTTTTCCTACTTACCCTCTCTGAATGATTAAAAAATGATTTTTTCTTATTTTCTCCTACCAAATCTCACACTATAGATTTTCTGACTCCACGCCATGATTAGTTGTATACTTTATAAATGTGTGAGTCAAGTGCCATTACTTCATTGTCGTTAATTTGCTATGTACAATTATTAAAATGGAATGGGATTCCTGGCAGACGCTCTGTCCATAAACTTATTAACAGACCACTTAATTTTTGTACTTTACACTGCATTTGTTAAATTACACTATTCATATTATTATTTTTTAAAACTTTTAAAATAAAATATTTAAATTTTATTTAAAAAATACAACATTTCAGGTAAAAATCAATGTGAACTATTCATAAACTTATGAAAAAATTGTCTTTCATGAAACTTTCACATTAAAATGAATGTAACTGGTTGAGAAAATAACTCTTCACCTATTTTATAAACTACTTACTAAATATGGAGTATATAAATTATAAAATTAAGACATTAAAAATGGCTCTTGATATTTTTTTAATATTTTGATTGAAAAATTGGAGTTCAACATTGCAGATAGTCAGTTTTCAAAAAATGTTTGATTTGATGAGAAGGTTAAAAATTATTTTAAAAATATTTACCAAACACCTCTAAAATAAATCACCGTAATTCTTTTAATCTATTTTGAAATCACTAGATCAACTGTTTCATAAAAAGTATTAAAATATAAATAAAATACTCCATTTGTTTTACTATTAGGCCATGTTCCGTAGAGTGAACTGATTTGATTTTATTTGATTTGATTTGATTTGAACTTCTCTTGAAATGAACTGAACTGAACTAAAATAAGTGTGTTGAAAAATATAAATGTATAACTAAATTAAATTAATTTTTATCAAATTTTATTAACGGCGAACTGAATTGAAATGAATTGAAGTAAACTGATTTAACATGAATTGAATTGAATTAAAAATGCCGTTGAACTCTCTTGATAACAGCGCCTCAGTGTTTATTTTCCTTTAGAATCTTGATTTTTTAAAATTTAGAGAGTGGATGAAAATAATGGAAAGCAAAAGAAGTGTATAAAATTGCAAATCTTATAAGTATTTATTGAAAAGAAGACTATTTTAATAAAATGTTTATTAAAAAGAATATGATATTTTTAGTGAAAATGAGTGAATAGTAACTTTTATACTATAATATTAAAAGAGTGTCTCTTGTTAAACTGTCTAATAGTTAAATTAAACAAGAACTTTTTGTTTTTATAATTTCAAGGTTAGATTATAATTATTTTTATTTTAAGTTATTTTTTTAGAAAATATAATACTATGGGGACTACAATAAATAAAAACAAACATCAATTACTAAGATAATTATATTAATTATAAAATGATATGTATCACGATTAGACGCTATTATATAATTTTGTGCAATATAAATAGTATTTTTTCAAAAATATTAAAAAAAGGTAAAATTAAAAACACCTAATCAGATAAGGCAAAGTTTTGGGAAAAACCATCTTTCCACAGACTTATGTAAAAACGAAGTTTAATTAGAATAATAAAAGGTAAAAGATTTTAGTTGCAATATTAAAAATTTATTATGTAACATGTGGCAGTTATAAAGTTTATAACCAGATTCATGCAACCCAAAAATTTTATCTTCATTTCTTCTAATTTACACTTTAAACCTTGGTCTTTTGATGACTTATGGAAAAACTGTCTTTCAAGAGACGAACTCATTAGATAATACGTTCAAGAATAAAATCATTCATTAAAATATAAGACTTTTCCCAAGTACCATATAATGGAAATTGTGTGAAATTAAAAGACTAAATTATTATTTTTGTCCCCTACATAGCATCTTTTACAATCATTTGATCCCCGAGAGCAAAACCAAATTTTTTAGTACCCCACAAATTCAAAGTGAAATTTTTGGTCGCCAAAACCAGATTTTGGGTGATTTTCGGGTAAACCAACATTATTTCTGATATGGTTAGGGGTATTTTCATAATTTCACTGATTAAAAAATATTTTCAAATAAAAAATCTCAATTTCTATTTATTTTCCATTTATTTTTCTTTCTTTCACCCCCTAATTCTTTTCACCCCAAACCACCACCTCCTCTCCCTTTCTCCGGCCACTCCTCTATCTCCGGCAATGGTGTCGTTGTCCTCTCAGTCGCCGGAAGTGTTTCTTCTCATAAGTATCGTCGTCTGATCCCAGTGGTTCTCTGATCCCAATCGAATTGAAATCCTCGCCTCTCCCGTTCTTTCCTCGTTCTTTCTTTTGTCAATCTTCCCCTCATTTTTATGTTCCGTTTTCAGCCCCGTGGCTGAATCCGGGCTGAGCGAAATGGGGGAATTGCAGTTAATCGCAAGGGAGGGTGGGGAAGAGTTGGGGTTTCAGGGAGATGGAGGAGGAGGGCAATATGAGTTTCAAGGAGATGGTGGAGGATGGTTTAGTGGTGTCGGGGAGAGGGAGGAGAAGGACTTAGTGGTGTTGGGGAGAGGGAGGAGTGCGTGTTGGGGAGAGGGAGAAGGATGACAGAGGGCTTAGCGCCACTGGGGAGAGGGAGGAGGAGGGCGGAGGTATTGAGGAGGAGGAGGGCGGAGTTGATGAGGAGGATGACGTCGACGCTAGGGAGGATGAGGGCGGAGCACGGCGGCGCTAGGGAATTTGAATTTGAATTTGAATTTTTTGAATGAGTGAAATTACGAAAATACCCCTAACCAATCGAAAATAATGTTGGTTTAAATGAAAACCACCCAAAATCTGGTCTTGGGGACCAAAAATTTCACTTTGAATTTGTGGGGTACTAAAAACGTAATTTTGCTCTCGGGGATCAAAAGATGGTAAAAGATGTTATGCCGGGTACTAAAAAAATAATTTAGTCAAATTAAAAACACCTAATCATATTATTAAAAAACACCTAATAAGATAATACGTTCAAGAATAAAATCATGCATTAAAATATAGGACTCTTTCCAAATACCATATAATAGAACTTGTTTGTTGTTCAGATGGTGTTATCAATCGAGAATATTGAAGTTATTACGACTAAACTAAACCTAAATTGTCTAAAAATAATTACTAATATTATAATATGTTACTGAGTTAATTCTTTAATATATAATTAGTCATAACTTATATTAATATTATAATATGCTACTGATTTTAATTCTTTACTATATATAATCAATCATAACTTGTTAAAATATATTAAGATGTAATTACTATATATAATCAATCATTGTAATATATATATATATATATATATATCACTGAACGCATAGTATGAAATAACAAAATGTTTGGATTTTTTAAATACATTGATAGAGTATTTCTGATAGAAATATGTATATATATTATTTATTTATACATGACAAAGTATTATTTTAGACCGACTAACTGTTAAATGAAGACATTTTATAATTAGTGAGACTAATAAGGTCATTTGATATTTACTTTTATTTATTGTAATGTGATACATATGATAGCCTTTTAAAATGAATCTCAACATATAAATAATTAATTTTTAAATAATTTGAATGAAATACTATAAAATTAATCAAATTTTATTGTATTCGATATTTAACGATTTCTAACTATCTCATATAGTTTTCCTAAAATGACTAAACTTTAAAATTTTAAATAAATTTTTTGATTTTCAATTAAAATTTTAAATGTAAGACACAACATGTACAAAAAAACTTAATTCTAATATTTTAAATAATGATCTCGCGTAACACGTGATGGTACTCCGCTAATTATCTAGAATAAAAAATATTTATGTTTATCTATTCTAAATTATTTTATACATCTTATTTTATATTGTCTAATCAATTGATAGAGCATTTCATAATTAACGTGATTAATGAATTGATTTAATGATTGTTTTTATTTTGATAGAGAGGTTTCTATAATTCTGAGAATTTTTAGATATATCTCAAAACATAAATAATTATGACATGATCTTAAATATATATCAACGATATTTTTATTATTATCTAAATATTATGTGTCTAACAAGGGTTTATTAATAGAAAATTGCTATCATCAATGAGAATCCGGTATTTTTTTTATAAAGTCTAATTAAAAATGGTCTATCTATAAGTTTATAAATAGTCTATTGTATTTTTTACCTTAAATATTGTAATATTTAATAAAATTTAAATATTTTATTTTAAAAGTTAAAGTAAGTAATAATGTCTATTTGAATGTAAGAATATAAAATATATAATTTTAAAAAATAATTTTAAATTTCTAAATTTAGTACTCCCTCCCGTCCTCTAATTATGGCCCCCCTTTTTTCTCACATTTTTCAAGCCATGTTTGACCACCGATAACTTTGGTTGCTTACAATAACGGATTATAAATTTTTACTTTTTAAAAATTACATGTTCCAAATACATCTCACATAGTATATGTTATTGTATACAACAAAGCTATCAATGGTCAAACATGTCATGGAAAAAACTGTGGTCAAAGAGAGCCATAATTAGAGGACGGGAGAGAGTACGTAATTTAACAAGTATAATGTATAAGTAAAAAATAGAGTAAACTGTCTATAAATCTATGCACATACCACTCATGCTAATTGTACTTGACATGAGCATAAGCTATGCTAGCGAACATAAATTATTTATAGATAAGAAGAAGAGAAGATTACACATCCAATGTAACGGAAGAAGTATATAATGAGTTAGGAACCGCGGTTCCTAAGGCAAGCCACCGCCTCTTCTTGTAGTGGAGAAATCAAAACCTGGTTGACATCTTCTTCCTCCTGCTTGGTCCAAGTTTGTTTCTCTCCTATTGTCCTAGTGCTCTGCTTCTTTGTAAAGAGCCATCGAAGGTAATTAATGGTGTTTTCAGTTTTCCCAAATGATGCAGATTGAAAGTTCAATGTTGTATCCACTGCAAAAACCAAGCAACTAGTTAGTGTTGAAATGAAAACCCAAAGTCGACGCTCACCATATTCTCTTCGAATCCTCGCAATGCAACAACATATGATCCTCTTCAAACGTGGAACATCTAGTATAAATCGATCCTTACTAGGTTTTTGTTGTTGAATGTGCTCTGTTAATGATTATCCGTAACAAAACCGCCATCTTGTTGTGCACAAGGTTGATATTCCATAATAACTCCCCCAGCTTCCTTACATCGGGATGGCTCTCTCTATTCCGTTGGTGGAATCACGACATGGCAATGTGATAGGCTTTCTTCAATGTGTGTCTGTCATCTTTTATTAGGTCTCCATAAAGGCCCCTCCTCCGCTCTTGAATCCACCATTGGGTGTATGACTAGAATACGTGGCATTATATTATCTAGGAAAACTGTTCCGAGTAGAGAGGTTCTCCATGTATTATCCATGTGAGTTGGTAATGAATTCCTTATCGTATTTGAATACATATATGAACAATGATACTATCGTATATGATATTGTGGTGCAAATAGAGTTGGGCCATATGAAGTAGTATAAGTGCCAAAATTTAAAGAAGAGTTAAGTGCTAAAGTGACCATCACTTTAGGCTGAAGGTGCCAAGAAACCCTCCAATCTCTGAAAGTGTCAAAATAACATTTGACTCCGTTGACTTTTTAGACAACGTTATTTTGGCCTGATTCCGGTGAAAAGACAATTTTGCCCTTAACTTTAAAAATTAAAAATTTAAACCCCCCCCCCCCGTTCCCTTCTTTCTTCCCCAGCTAGTTTCCCCCCTTTACATTCTTCCCCAGCAGCGAAGTGTTTCTTCTGAATTTTTAGATCTTGTCGGCGGGAGCACGATGGGATTAATCCCCCATTTTCTTCTGAATTTATGATCTTCTGAATTAATCACCCTTCATTTCTGAGTTTATTTTCAACCCCTTTGATAATGCTGATGAAAGTATGATGAATAGAGCATGTGGGAGTGGTGGTCAGCGGCTATGAGGTGGTGGTGAACGACGAAGAAAGGTTTGGATACAGTGAGCGACGAAGGGTGGCTATGAGGTGGCTAGGGTTTCCAGATCTGGCGGGGGTGAGGAAAGGGGAGAAGGATGTAGTTAACGTAGCAACAAGGGGGAGGGTATTGACTAGGGTTCCCGTGACGACTAACCAGAGGCACATGGTCTTGTCGTTCAAGGCAGTGGCGAGTAGAGGGAGTCAGAGAAGAAGGCGACGTCGGAGATTCCTTGGTCGTGGCCCTTGAAGTCATAGAGGAAGGAAAAGATGGACCAGAGGCAGTGCGAATGTGCTCTGGTTCTTGCAGGAGATGGATCTTTTGTGGCCGGTCAGATTGTACAACTTGAAGTTTCCGGCAGAGCCGGCGACGACGCATGACAATGGTGGAAGTGCAAGGCGGTGGTGGCGGCGCACGGCGGCGAGGAGCACGGTGGCGACGTTAGGTTTTGAAGAAGAAAGATAGTTTGTCATGAGGGGTATTTTTGTCATTTCATTTTCTTGTGATGCCTGAATTTATTTGGTCAGTGTCGGAATTAGTGAGTTTGGCTATATCAGAACAAACTTTTGAAAGCCAGGGTTAGATTGACATATACAATAATTAGTTATGGTTAAATTAGCACTTTATGAGATTGCAGGGTTATATTGACACTTTCACCCTAAAATTATGGTTATAAATGTATGAGATATATACCAATATAACCATACCTACTTGAGTAAATGCCAATATAACCCTCAGATAATTTTTAGTGCAAAAACAACTCTAACTAGTTGATCAAAGTGCTAATATAACCCAGACACCAATTTCGGCATTGACCTGCGTGACTGTGCATAAAATGACTAAAATACCATTTGGTTTAAAACCCAAAATGTTAGGACATTTTTACCCTTCCAGCACCACCTTCCAGCACCTTCAGACCAACACCACCACCACCACCGGAACTTCCAAATCTCCCCGTGAACATCCTTGGCCAGCATCTGGTAAGACTTTTGGTAACCTTGAAAACTTCTGCACATCTCAATTATAAAAATCTTGCTAATACTGCAATCAGTGGCGGAACCAGGGGATGCCGAGGGGGTGCTGGCGCCACCCCTAGGTTTCGGTGGCCCGAAATTACTGCTAAGGGCCGCCGGAAGCCATGGATTCCGCCACCCCTTCTTCAATGGCGGAAGGCGGCCATTTTATGCCGTAGAAGATGAACGGAGAAGACGAAGTGATTTCATCTTTTTTTTGTTTCCCGCCCTATCATAACGACGTCGTTTTTCTTATCAAAACGACGCCGTTTTGATAAATTAAACGACGTTGTTTTGAAAGGTTATCGGCCAAAAAAAAGAGGGCCGATTGGGCTGAAACCCAATCGACCCAAACCCTAAATCGAGTTGAGTGCTTCCCTCTTCTTCAGACGTCGAGTGCCTCCCTCTTCTTCATACTCCCTCCAGTTCCGGTTTCGCTCTGCCATCCGCCACCCGCCACCGCCGCTGCGCCCAGCCGAGTCACCGCCGCGCCCCGTTGTCCGCCACGCCACCCCTTGCCTGAACTCCTGGTTCCGCCACTGATTGCAATGACACTTTTCTCTTTAAACTGAAGGTACATACAAGAAATAATGCAGAGGACTAGTAATCAAATGTCTAAAATTTCACCGTGAACATCCTTGGACAGAATCGTCTGTACCGTCGGCTGTTCAGACTGCATCAGCGGCTTCGCAAATGTGTCAGGCTTATCCTCCTTGTCGAAACCCGATGGCCTGCCATCGCCTCCTTCATTCTCCCTCGTCGGAACCAACTTATTTTTGCAAACAGCTTGTCCGAACCCTATCATTTGGACCATCCCTCTTGCAAACTCGTGCCATAGCTCTACCTCACGCCACCAGTCACCAAACTTCCGCCAGCGCTCAACACCTCCCACCACAAACCCCTAACGCCACCACCCGCCACAAACCCTAGTGCCATCTCACCCCACCCTCCCAAACGCCACCCACCCAGTGTCGCCGCGATGATGACAAATTCCAATTTCATGTTTTTGAACAAGAGCCCTTATCGAGAGAAGTGTTTTTGAGCAGAACCCCAAATCGAAGAAGAAGAACGGGAAAATGAGAAGCAAACTACGAAGAAGGGGTATACTATTAATTTAAATTTAAATTTATTTTTAGTTTTTTTATTTTTATTTTTTCAATAGGGGCAAAAATGCATTTTCACTTAATTATGATTTAAAGTTATCGGAATGGGTATATTTGCACTTACATTAACTATATAGGGTTATATTTGCACTTTCAATTATCAAAAGGATGTATTTGCACTTATGTGAATTAGGTAGGGTTATAAAGCACTTTTCTCTAAATGTATTTATCCCTTTAAAGAAAATATAGCAAATCTAAGGTAAAAACAAAAGGCTCAACACCAGTACGAAGTACTCCCCCTCACCCCTCGTCCCAACTGTATTTGCACTGCAATCATTATCACACTGTTCAAGAAACATATTCACCGCTAATATCTTTATCCGTGTATAATAACGGGAACTAAAAATTTGATATTTAGAAACTACTTGTTATGACGAATTCAACAATATCATATACGATAGTATTATTACTTATACATCGATTTAAATATGCGATCAAATTTTTATTGAGAATAATGTAAAAAAAGTATAAAAGCAAATAGAGTTGAGACGGAGGCAACCATATGTGCTGATATAACCCTACATTTTTTTTTACAAATGTGTTGATATAACCTTATAAGTTTTAGGAATGTTTTGATATAACCCTATTGGTTTTCATAATGTGCTAATATAACCCTACCTGGTCCAGCGGTTGTCCGATGGTGGTCCGGTGCTGGTCCGATGCTGGTCCGACAATGCTAAGGGCAATAATGCCATTTCCTTTTTTGTTTTTTCTTCAAAAGGGCAAAAATATATTTTCATGAAATTTTGGCTAAAAGTTACCGGAAAGGGTTATATTTGCACTTTCACTTATTATCTAGGGTTATATTTGCACTTTCAATTATCA
>JAULKM010051169.1:0-12729 GCA_032355605.1 Rubia tinctorum
CAAGACAAACTTTCTCAAGTAATAAATACCATTCATGCATAACTAGTTTCAGAAACGGGGGAGAAACCTCTTGTATTATCGGCACCACCATTTTCCCTCTTGGAAGATGAACATTGTTTTTGTGATGAGAAACCACTTTCATGTTCCCCATTTTAGGATTATTAGGAATGATGGATGGGAAGCGTCGCTCCCGGGAAAGCTAGACCCTCCTTGAGAAACAACGGACTCTTCCAGATTTAAAGATTAATTATGAGTCGACGAGAGAAAAGAATACTTATTTGAGAAATATTTTTTTAAAAATGCTTGAGAAATATTTCGAGACCAATAAGGCTTTGTACTCAAACCAAAGGTTTGGGAGTTGTTGTAAAAGTAAAATAAGATTTCATAGGAGGAGGTTTTTATCTGACATCCCCCACTAAGGGACGCTTCTTTATTGAGGTTAATAATAACTGCCTCGAAAGCCGGTGATAATTTTTGCTGCATGCGCAAAGTTCTCACTTAGGCCAAGGTTGTGGCACATGGAGCCTTAAATAGGGCAGAAAGTGCTAATGATTCAAATGCTTGACAATTAGAGGGAAAACTGAGGGCCACTAACGATGCATGAACTTCAGACACTGATGCGGGAGAGAATCAAAGGTCCTCACCGATGCTCACCCTTCGAATCTATAGGGGGCTATTGATAAGTGTCGAGTTGAAGCTACATTATTCTACTGAGCTGAAGTCCAACCCTATATGGGAGATCTCTAATTCTGATTCTACATGACGAAATATTTTTTTCCAAGTACAATCATGGAAAACTGAATATATGGTGAATCTACTATTGTAAGACACATATTCCTACATGGAATGTGCATTTTTATCCCAATATGGTTAAGAGAACTCTAGGGGATCAATCCATATAAATACCAAAGTATTCAACCATTCTATTCGTTCAACTCTCAATAATCATATCGAATACTTCATACCTAACTTTGGTATCAGAGCTTCTTCTCCCGACCACCCCCGGAAGTTTGTTTGTGCATGTTTGGTGCATTGAAGCAAGGTTCGGCTATCAGATCACGGTTTGACATGCATCAACGTTCTTCTTCCATGCATCTGTCAAAATCTGCTAAATTCCACTGAATGAACTTTTGTCCTGCAAAGTGTTCTTCAGAATCAAGTGATGTCGTGAATCCATCCCCAGGGTCTCTGAATTCCTAAATGACGGGTACATCTATCCCCCCAGTCCTAACTGGATTGGTAGGAAGTATCGGTGTAGCTTCGATACCAGTTGTTGATGGTGGATCAACTACTGGCGGTGGGCTGGAAGTCTCATGCAACATCTCTCCTCTGTCAACATGGCTAAATATTGCTCGCGAGTGAATTTTGCATGTAGTTCTCTTTTGAGGTGCCACTGAATAAGGTGTATTATTATCGACAATTGGTTCCCACCGGACGTGTCAATTGATACGGGGTAAACACCAATATTATCGTTGAACCTTCTTGAGCGATGAACTTGAAATACAGAGCTCCTGGGGTACCGGGGGGAGGGAGGGGGGGGGGTGGTAGAGCGAAAGACTCCCCGTTTCTAAAGTCGGATCACTTGTTGGCTCTAAATATAGAGAATAAAAGGAATATAATGGAGACATATTGGGGTATAAGGGTAGATTTCTAGAAGTTCTCTCAATTATGTTGGGATAAATGTGCACATTCTATATATGAAGGAACTTCTTAATTGAATAGAATTATCATATATTTTGTATTCCATAAATATATTCGGAGAGTATATTCCAGTGGACATATTCAAAGTTGGAGATCTTCTTTTCATATTGCGCTCCAGCCTAGTAGAATATAACTGCGTGGCTTTCGACCCAAGTTGTGAGTTTCAGCTCAACCATTATCAGAGCAGTTTAACTTAACTAAAAACTAGTTAAAATTTAATAATTAATAAATATATTAATAAGAGTAATCTAAACCTAATAAGAAAGGTGATTTCATATATTTTTATATAATAACCAACATTATAGTAATTATTATGCTGGATGGTAATAATAAAAGACATCCAAAACATCGATTATAGAGTTGAATTTGCAAAAATCTTGGAAAGAAATTGAACTGAACTGCAAAATCCAAAAGATGATTAAAAAATATAACAATAATAGAATGATAATAAAAGTGTTACATTTTAAAATTAAATGTACACGATGATTTTTATACATTTTGTAATATAAACATAAATACAAGAATAACTTTTCCATGTGTTTCACTAAGCTATAAATTTAAATATTTTAATATCTAATGAAGTTCATGATGAAGTGCAAGATGACAACACTAGTGCATAAATGGGATCTCAACGGAGGTTAAAGCGGCCGTAGGACATCGATTATGGCACTTTGTCCCTCACACTGTTGTTGCTCAACGTACCACAATGCACGGTGGTGTATGACAGCCATGTTATAGTGAATACCACAACGTTTTTTTCCTGTGGTTCCCTGTTTTAACGCCTTCCAATTTTAAGATTCCGAAAGTTTCATCATTTCATAATTTAATTTTACAGGAGGGGTACATAGCTCACTAAGGTAATCGGTTGGTTCGATGTTGTTCTAGTAGTTGTAGTTGCGATATCTGAACTTAGACCAGTCTCCTTTATAAACGTACGCATTTCATATCGATCCAATGTCAGTTAGGATTTTGGTTCTACTATCGATAAATGTAGTAATTTTCCTATCTATGAATTAGAAGTCATTTACAACGAAGTGGCTTTAAACACATGTTTGTCTCGAAACTAAAATTATTTGCATAAGACCTTGAGAATTGCAATGAATCAAAATGAAGAGCAATATTTATAGGAAGTACTAATGACAAGAACTTATAAAAAAACTCTTAGCAATGAATCTGAATTAACTACATAACATGAGTATTGAAAATGAACAAAAGAAAATGTTATAAAAGTATGTTGTACGGGGGCATTGCAAGAAAGTCATCCTCTAACCTATTGTGGAGAAGTTTATCATGTTCTCTAAATTTCGAAGCGAGACTAGAGCAACCAACTGGTGTTGCCTTCACCGTGTACACTAGGTTTTCGAGCATACCTAACATACAACAATAAAAAAGGGGATTCTTAAAGTTAGAATTCTTTGTCAATATCACTAGGTCGCAAAGAGATGGACATTTTACATTTGCCCGAATGAAAACTTACATCTCATTCCATTTCTTGTCTCATAATCCCATTGTGCCCAATGACAACTTAGTTTTGTCTATCTTGTATATCATCGTTGAATTTTTTTATATCCTTGTATGGAATGAATTCCATCTACACAAACTCGAGCAAATGCATTTCATATTTTTAACAATGGACTGAGAACGATGGTCTACAGTTTCCCACAAGAACATAAATTTTTTCCAGATAAGTTGCAATAATGAAATGCTAGGGAAAATTAGATCAATGACATTTTATCCTCTATTAACATAGATTTCTCTATTTAATTAACATTGTTCAATTAATGGATCCGAAACCTAAAGAGATGAGAAATTACTTTTGATTTTTTTTAATGTTCTCCCATCGTGATGAATCCATATTATCAAATTGGTGGTTCAATGTGGGGAAGGAAAATTGGAATAGGGGAAGAACAATTGTTTAGATAGAGTGGGAGGGTTAGATTTTTGGGATGCGATTGGGACTTAAATAGATTTTTAATTTTTTTAATGAGGTTGTATGGCGGTCATCCGCCAAGCCTTAACCACCAGTATAAAGTATGTTACATGTTCCAACATTGGATTTATGTTCGGTATGTAGGTGATGTGGAAGTAATTACTCAATAAAAATAAACCTATAATAATTCCGATATCTGAACTGATTCCGACAGAGTGTAATGATAAAGCTTTCGACGACAACCACTTATTGTCAACCACTTTTTTATTAAATTTTATATTTTTGACGACTAAAATCACATCAGTTAGAATTTGGCATAAGAACTCGTTGACTTCTTAGTCTGATGATTGTTTCGAGACTGGAGCTGTCTACGTGATTATATTCAATTATTTTAAAATATATATCACGTGATCCAAATTACGATATCAGAAATATGTGGGGCCCCAAAAGCCAGAGTTTCCAAAAATAAATAAAATTGAAATCGGGACTCTATAAAAAACACAAATAGCACACGTAGTGAAATCTTCTTCACATTTCTCGCATGTTCCACAACAATTGGAGTTTGAAATTGTGATGAACTAATTCTTAAAATTAATTTATAAAATCATACATCTAAAGGGTTCAGATATTTCAAAGGCCATTGGATTAGCACTTATTTCTCAAACTTCATATTTCCCCAAACCTTTAAGATTGGAACCTGTGCTGAATGGAATAATTAATTCATAAAGTAAATAAATTTGCTAGTGCTTCCAAACCGAAAGATTCCTCGGACATGATACTATTACAGACTTGAACTGTTGCAACACTTTTCTAACAACACTTATTATAATTTTACAATAACTTATAAAATGTTACTTAAACCTTTGAAAAATATTACCTAAATCCTGAAAAGTTTTGCGTTAGATCTAATGCAACATCACCTAAGGTAATACTTTTAAAAGTGTTTCACTAGGCCCAACATAGTATTTTTAACACTTAAAGCAACACTTTCAAAGTTTTACATTAGCTTTAGTGTCTAGTAGTGTGACTAAACAAGTTAGAATATTATTCTATCGTTTCGGACACTGTCACCAAAACTGTTGCACACTCATTAATCATAAACAACCCGGAATCAACATATTTGTTTCTAAAGGCCTACACTATTATGACATTAATTACAAAGAGGTTGCTACTTGTCAAATTTCGAATAATCACACATTGGAGCAATTTCTATTTCACATTGACATGCAACACAATCAATTTGATCATATTCATCATCCCAACTGAATCTTCTAATTGTGTTATTTGCAGTATAAAAGATTGGACGAAGATGATTCATGACCATTTTATTTAGAATAAAAACCGACCACACAATTTTGACCAACTGTTGTTGACGATCAGTGATATTCAAGGGATCGATTCCTGAATTCTTTAAATGCATCAAATTAATCCATCCTGACCTTATTTTCTCACCTTCCAAAAAAGATTTTATAGACCACCAACACATAATAAGCTCTTAGATGCCTTGGACGGCTGGAACCCCAAAGATATTCAATTTGAAAAGGGATAAAAATAGAAGAATAAGTTACCAAAAAGTCTTCCTACACTAAAACTAACACATGGCAACTCACCAATATCTTCTTGTACAAAGCTTCCGGATTTTTGGACTCAATGCATGCATTGATGAAGTTTGTGAATTGGCAGTCCACGGGCCATATACGAAGAGGAACATCTTCCAATGACCCTTGTTTATATATCAAGTCTTGGTTGAAAGATCGTTAAAACTGTGGCAACTAAATTATACGAAAACAACACAAGTGAACAACAATCGAACCTTTATTTCGCACGAGAAGGGGTAACAAATGCTGGGATTAACAAAAACGAAAATCTACCATAGTTTCGGACTCTGGAGGTTGTGCAATAAACTGGAAGTAACTCGTTCGAGAATAGAAACAACGATCTCATCTGGTAGATATTCGAATGGTGTTTCCATAGCTACTTTTCTTGGTGTGAATATTCTGATGAAGATGATGGTTAACAAGTTGGATGATTTATTTGTGAAGTTGAGTTTAAAACGATGGTTGAAAGGAATATATGTTATAATAATGAATAGCAATATTGATTCAAAGGGAGTTAATTCAAATTCCTCCTCAGAAAACGAAACACACCCCTTGGAAACCATATCCATAGCTGCACGTTAAGTGTAAATATGCATGTAAACCAAATTTTCAAATTTCAACACAAGTCTCTCAACTTTCGAATTCGTGACCTGAGTCCGACATAAAATCTGAATTCATAAAAGTATAATAGGACGCTGGTTAAATTAACGCCCTTTTTGTACAATAGACGGCGGTTTATTTTAAAACGACATAATTCATACACCAATAAATGACGGTTAAAGTTAAATCACCGTTTAATGGTATTCCATAGCCGTCCATCGATTGGCTGTCCTCCCGACCCCATGATCCAATATCCGAACATATGAAAAATGGGGGTTTCAAGTATAAAAATGAAAAATGTTGCGCAATTAAATAATTAATGGACATTCTTGCACATGTGTAGAAAAAGAAAATGACGTGGCACGCGAAAATAAATATTTTTTTAATTTTTTGTAAATATCTAAATATTTTATTTCTTTTCATATTGAAAAATTACAAACTAGTTGCACCAATTTCTAGATATTCATAGTTAAAGACATTTGCAATTTAAACAAAAACATCATAGACATGTATATGCGTGAAAATATAACTACAAAAATATAAAGATAAAGTTTTGGGAAAGATCGTCTTTCTATTGTTATATAGAAGATAAAGTTTAATTAGAATAATTTGAAGTTAGGGGTTTATACTTTGCACTAATTGCAAATGAAATATTTGAATTTTGGTTATTTAGAGTAAAACATAAGCTATATGTTACTTATTTGTGTTTTGAGTTAACTTTATTTTTTGCGATTCTTTTTCTTCAATCTGTAATTTCTAAATATCTTCTAAAGCTGTTTAGTATAAAGCATCATAACTTTAGCTTGAAACATAGACATTAAATGTTAAAACAATGAAATTTAATATAATAGGCCAAGGGCTCAATTTATAGTATGGATGGGATGCTAAAACAAATTAGCAACAAAAGATAGGCTGCTGAAGATTGGTTTAATAAATGAAAGTAAATGTCAGATTTGTGAAATAGAGGAAACAATGCAACATCTCTTCTTTGAGTGCTGGGAAACAAAAGGAATATGGCGGGAAGTGTTAAAATGGATTCAGTAGAAGAGAAATCAAGAAAAATGGGATAGGGAGCTTCAATGGTTGCTGCAACAGGGAAGAAGAAAAAGCTGGAAAACAGAAATGGTTATACTTGCGTTGGCAGAGACTATGCATATTATTTGGAGGCTTAGAAATTATATATGTTTTGGGAAGGAAGTACAGGGGCTTGAAATTATTGATAATATTGTATGTAGAGCTTGGTTAAAACCAAAGCTAAGAGAATGTTCTAGAATGATGATATATACAAATAGGTGATAGAGAAAGGAGGAAGGGAAGATCTAGATCAAGACCACTTTATGAGAATGCTCTGCCTTCTCTCTTCTCTCTCTCTAGGTTTATCCTAGTGGAAGATATTCAAATCTTCAATCTATCGAACTTCATTAGAAGTTTTAATCATCACTTATGAAATTCGAATTTGAATTCGAAATGCATACAATTATTTTGCAAATCAATGGAAATTACTCTCTGATTGAGATGATTATGGAAGGAATGTTGATTGATGATTTTATCCATTCAAATCAATCAATCAAAATCTTTATATATCATCACCTTCAACACACCCCCGCACTTATCCAGTTCATCCACAACTAGAAAATATTTTCCCATTTTCCTCCTTCTTCAGGCGGATAACCTTGCAACAATGTCAATGGCAGAGTACTTAGCGGAATGGTATGCTAATTTGAACATCACCGAAAGCGATAGGCCTCAAAGCAGTAACAAGCAAAGTAGTCTCCTCTCGAGAATAAACATTTACCTGAAGCAAAGATTCTCACCCTAAAAACAAGGAGGGTGGAGTCAATGGTCAATTTTCTCATCAAGGTGTGAAAATGTAAAAATGGAGTTGATGGCTTTCCAATGGGGAGGAATTTGGCGATCTCTCAGTTCTATGACTGTGAGGATTGAAAAAAGTGGTGGATAATTCTCTGTGGTGATATCAAAATTGCTTGGTGGTTCTTAAGAAAACTGATGAAATAGAACTAGTCCACTCCATTCACTTCAACAAGTGCCTGTTATGGGTACATCTCTACTATCTTCCTCTGGCGCTATGTAACATCGATACATCAACAATTGTTGGAGATGATCTTGGGGGCTTTGTCAAGGCAGCCAGAAACAGGATTGGTACCTGCATGGGGGAAATTTTAAAGGTCCGAATCATGTTACCAGTTGAAGAGTCATTGCCGAGAATCCATGACTTCAAAGACGTTGATTCAGGTATAGTTTTTCAAAATTTTTACATTATGAGAGATTGCCCTATTTTTGTGAGATGTGTGGTCATCTGGACCATATAAAGACAAATTGTCCAACAAAAGATACCCCATGTAGAGAAAAACTGATGCCAATGGGATGTGGGAAATTGTTAAGGTTTGAGAATGATCATCCAATACCCCAACCTACTTTGTTAACTTAGACTACTCTGAAATTGCCGTGGAATATGTTAAGTGATGATGAAGAAAAAAATGGTAAAGGCTCATGAATTTCACTCCGTCACCGGACATAAATACTGGTCAACATGAAGACATGCTCTGGTCTTTGGCAAAGAACCCAATTCACAAGCTCCTTCACTCATCGGAGAGTTTTGTTCATGTTGGTAGCAGCCCGACGTCGCCTCTGATAGATCGTCTAGAGGGTCTCCTTCACCGTAGAGGTTCTTCACCGGGGTTCTTTTCTAGTCCTACGGGCTCAATTTTTCCATTGAAATTATGCATGACAGAGATGGTTATGTGGTTCCAGTAGTTGAAGATAATTCTGGCAAATAGGAGAAGGGATTTGTTGATGGAGCTAAAGTTAGTATCTCAAAAGTCACTACTGTGACTGGTGTCAAAGTGGTTAAAATTATTGATTCATGAAAAATTGATGGGACAGGTCAATAAGGTCTTGTTAAGGGAGAACCAATTAAAAGAAAGGCTGAGTTGACCGAGATCTGTGAAGAGGCTGATAAGAAGAAACTTAAGAAGGCAGAGAAGTTCATCTTTTAGAGATTGAATTTCAGCGCGGGGACACCCACAAAAGGACCAGCGGCGGCAACTGTAGAAGGCCAGTGTCGTCGAGGAAAATGAATTGCCATAGTTGGAACTAACGAGGATTATCCAATCCTCATGCAGTAACACATTTTAAAAGCTTCTCTCTTACATTTAAGCCGCATTTTATTTTTCTTTCTAAAACAAAATGTTCGTCATTTGAATTGTCAAAAATAAAAGATCAGTTGGATCTCCATGGACTTTTTGTAGATTCCATTGGAAATTCAGGTGGTTTAGCATTATGGAATAAAGAAGTAGAGATTAATGTTTTATCTTATTCCTTTAAATTTATAGATTTTACTGTAAAAGATCCAGTTACTCTTGCAATTTGGTGTTGTACAAGTGTTTATGGCAAACCTGATACGAGCAAACATAAGCGATTCTTGGAAAATTTTCCAAGTCTCCGCATGAATTCACAAATGTCATGGTTGTGCATTGGCGATTTTAATGAAATATTGCACCAAAAAGAGATAGAAACTGAACATAGAAGACCAAATTGGAAGATTGAAGTTTTCCATAATTCACTAAATGAGTGTAATCTCAGTGATCTTGGATATACATGAAATAAGTTTACATGGTGCAGAAATTGGAGAAATCCATACACAGTTAGAGCAAGGCTAAACAGAGCAGTGGGCTAGCAAAATTGGTGGCTAACCATGTATCCGGCTTCGGAATTACAACATCTCTTCAGCCACAGATCAGATCACGTTCCCATTCTATTGTATATTCGGAGAGACAATGCTCATTTGACAAACCACAGACAAAAGAGATTATTCTGCTTCAAATTTTTTTGGATGCAATCATCAAATTGGGAGCAAATGATTTAAAGAAGCTGGAATGTAGGAAAAGGTGAACTTACATCCACTATAAAGTTTTGTGCAAATGAACTAAAAAAATGGGCCAAAGTCAAATTCAAGGATCACGAAAAGAAACTTGAAGCTTTATCAAAAGAAATGCAAAGATTACAAGAAGGTGTTATAACTGAGGAGGTTCAGTTAAAAATTTCTTCTATAAAAAGAGAGATCGAATACTTTCTAGACATTAAAGATGCTAAATGGAAGCAACAATCAAAACAACATTGGCTACTATAGGGAGACAAACATACTAATTTTTTTTATTCCTTTGCAAATAAAAGGAGGCGAAGAAATGCTATCCATGGTTTGAAAGACAGGTTGGGAAGATGGTGTACATAAAGCGTAGAAATGGAAAATATTATTCTTCATCATTTTCAGGAGCTATTTTCTTCAGGAATCCCTGACCTGGGTGTTATACAGCTACGTACTTCAAGCATTGAACATGAGGTCGTCGAATGAACTCAATGAACTCAATGTTATGTAGGCCATGTATGAGACATGAGGTCGTCGAAGCATTGAATGGCCCAAATAAGTCACTGGGACCAGATGGTATGCTTGTCTTTTTTCCAGAAGTATTGGCACATAGTAGGGCCGAAGGTATCGTCATACACGCTGAAGTTGTTAAACCAAGAAATACCAATGGACGCGATAAATGACACTACAGTGGTTTTAATTCCAAAAAATTGAGAAACCGACTGAAGTTTCTCAATTGAAACTGATCAGCCTTGGTAATGTCATCTATCGCATAGTGGTGAAATGTGTATTGAATAGGCTATGACAAATCATAGGGTCAATCATCTCTGAATCCCAGAGTGCTTTTGTGAGGAATAGACTAATCTCGGACAATATACTTGTAGCTCATGAAACTCATCACTATATCAAAGGGAAGACAATGGGAAAAAAGGATACATGTTAGTCAAATTGGATATGAGTAAAGGATTTGATCGAGTCGAATGGCCATTTCTGTTAAAGGTATTGGAGAGAATGAGATTTCAACCACAATTTATATCCCTTATAGAAAGCTGTATCTCTTCAATAAAGTTCTCCTTTATGCTAAATAGAAAAAAGCTTTGGAGACCTTAAGCCAACAAGGGGTATTAGACAAGGTGACCCTCTATCGTCATACATATTCATTATTTGTGAAGAGGTGCTATCACATATGCTGCAAAAAAATCTCAAGGATAGGAAGATATCGGGATTGAAAATAGCAAGGAATGCTCCAATCATATCTCATTTACTCTTTGCGGATGACACACTAATTTTTGAAGAAGGTACGGAAAGGGAAGCTGGCCAATAGAATCAAATTCTTCAGGACTATGAAGAGGTCTCATGAGAGAAAGTAAATTTTGACAAATCTTCCATTTTCTTTAGCTCAAATGTAGAACTTGAAACCAAATCCAATATTTTGGCAGCAATGGGTATGGTAGAATATGTTGGACTGGACAAATACATAAGGTTGCTGACCATGTTTGGCCTATCAAAACTACCATCCCTAGAACATAGAAGGACAAAAATTTGGTCTAAAGTCCAAAGTTGGGAGCACAAACAACTGTCAAAGGGTGGAAAATAAGTGCTTATTAAAGAAATCCTTTAAGCTATGCCCACATACACCATGCCATGCTTCATATTGCCAGATACTTTGATAGAAGCAATTCATTAATCGTAAGCAAAATATTGGTGGGGAAGCACAAATGCTAAAAAGAAAATTCACTAGGAAAAGTAGATTTCTATGTGTACTCCCAAGGGATTAGATGGGCTGGGATTTAAGGACCTGAAACATTTTAACATAGCAATGCCGAGGAAACAGGCTTGACGACTGTTAACTAATCCAACTTCCACAATTGCATTGCTAATGAAGGCTCGATATCACCCAAAAACCTCTTTTCTCAAAGCAAATATTGGGTATCGGCCATCGTATGCTTGGAGATCCATCACCAAAGGAAGGAATCTATTACTTTTTGGAGTCAGGAAAATAGCCGAAAAATGAAATACCATAAAAGTGAATTGGACTTATGGTTACCCAGAATAGGGGCAGCAAAACAAACTTCCCTCTCTCTAGACTATCCAGAAGATATTACAGTAGACAAGTTGTTGGAAGCAAGTGGGACTAAATGGAACTCTTCTTTAATAAAAGATATTTTTAATGATGAAGAAGCAGAGCTAATTCTTACAATGCCTAGACCACATAACTAGCAGGAAGATACATGGACCTGTGGTGTGTCCATTTTATTTAGTTATTTTGGGATCTTTTGTACTCATTTTGATAGACTTTTGTGCTTTGGATACTCTATTTTACCTTGAAATTATATTACTAGAGTTAAGAGCGACCCCATCGCTTTTGTCACTTGTAATAAGTATTCTGTGAGACGAGGTAATTGTTTAAGATTTGAAGACCCTTGAAGACTCCATTTTGAAGACAATGAAGACTGTGAAGACCCGAAGAAAGGAAGAGGAGACAGCTACACTAAGGCCAAATATAAGAAAACAACATTTGAGAGCAGCGTACTCTGCCCATCATGAGTTGAGACGAATTCGTCGCGAGTCACGACGGTCCTCTGGCCATATTTACTATTTGGATTTTTTGTACTATAAATACTCATAACTTTTTTCTTTCTTCAACAACTCTTCTTCCCCGATTCCAGACCTCCAAACCCTAATTTTTCCATCTTTTCTACCTTAGTTTCTTCTTGAATTTATGTTTGATTTGGTTTTGTTAATTGGTATGGGCTCTAGTAGCTAAACATAACCTTGGGAGCAATTGATTAAGGCTTCCAAGACCGTGTCTTGAGACCTATTTATAGGCTATTTAATGCTTTGCTATTGTGTATTTATTGTGCTTGAATTGGGTTGTTGAATCCATTGAAGATATTGAAAGTTTGAGTATATGAATTTCTTTGTATGATTATGTGTTAGGGTTTGGAGAAAGTGACTAATTATCCCTAGTTTTGATATGAAATCCAAGAGCATGAGTTAGAGCTTTTAATGTT
>JAULKM010051188.1:0-12728 GCA_032355605.1 Rubia tinctorum
TGTTTTAATTTCAGATATTGATGTTTTAAATACTGTATGTGATGTTTTATGTTTATTTCACAGGAATACTTTCCAAGCTAGAGCTCTACAATGCCATTGATGAGATAATAATAAAATGATATGAGGAATCATGCTCCTGAAAATTTTCCCTTGAACAGAGGACCAGTGCCAACCTTTAATCTTGGCGTTGAGCCATCCTCTTCAAAACCAACAGGAGAGAAATCAAATATGTGAATAAGCGAACAACAAAGGGAAATAAGTTAGGGGAAAATAGAATTTGATTGCCTGGCATGTATTGTTTGAAAATGACGCTTTGGAAATTTTGGTTTATTTGTTAGATCTGAGACACTGGATTGTTTTGTGTTTTAGGTTTATTTGGATTTTTTAGTTTTTATGTTGGCGATGTTTTAGAGCATTTGAATTCTTTTGTAATGAATGATGTTTAACAAGTTATTTCAAATACAACAACATTGGAATGTATAAGTGTTGTAGAACATATGATTATCTTTTTTAAATCAACATCTTCATCAGTACTTTAGTAAACATCAAACAAAAAATTTGATTTCATCATCTTTGATATCAGGATTCTACATGAAGGTGTGGAGGTGAAAGGGTTATAAGATGGGAAATAGTTTTTGAAAGATGGGCTGTTAAGTATTTCTAGTTTATTTTTGGAAAGATAAACTTGATTTCAGTTTTCATTGTTTTTGAAGGTGTGGAGGTGAAAGGGTTACAAGATGGGAAATAGTTTTTGAAGGATGGGCTGTTAAGTATTTCTAGTTTATTTTTGGAAAGATAACTGGAAAGCTTTAGTGCTTTAGGTCCTTGTAAACATTCCCATCTATAGATTCTGCATTTCCAAAGAGGAGATAAGCACATTGATATGTTGCAACTCTTTCTAAAACCTGAAACTTGAAGTGGACCGAGAAGCCTTCTCTTCAATATGTGTGCTAAAACCTTGCGTGTCTGTATGGGCTGGCCTCGGTCTTTACGCCAATAATTATTGTTTATAATATTTATCTTTTTTATTCTTCTTTTGAACTCCTTCAAATTTCCATTATCTCTATATTTCCTCTTCATTTTGATAAGAGAGCACACCTGAAAGTTGATTCAGCTTCTGTTAACCTTCTTTTTAAGCCCGGGAAGGCAAAAAATCTCTGCTTTTTAAAATTTACCTTTTAATGTTGTAGCTGTTTGGAGAAAAGGTCCTTTTAGCCAAAATTTTGCTCAACTTTATCTCCCCCTCATCTCGGCCGTGCGCCACCTCTCCTCCACCACCGCGTAATCCTTGTCTAGCCAGCCTCAACGCAACATCGCCCATATGAATTGAATTACGAAATGAAGATCGAGAAGTTCTTAAACGCCGAGAAAAAGTCTAATTAAGAGAGAGCATTTGTGCGTGTGGAGAGGGTGGTAGTGGCGGAGAATTTTGGCCGGCGAAGAAATAGTAGCAGAGGAAATGGGAGTGAGGTGAGGATGAGTTAGTCTTTTCACATTTTTATTTTTTTAACTTTTAATTTGGGGGTATTGTTGTCTTTTCACCAATTTTCGACCAATTTGGCTGTTAACATTTCGGTCAACAAAGTCCAGGGTTATTTTTGCACTTTCAAATTTTACAAGGTCATTTCTGCTCTTTCATCCAAAATATAGGGTTAAAATGCACTTTTCTCTATAATATGTTACATTTAGTAAAAGTATATTAAATATATATTATATTGGCTTGTGATACATGGCGAATGGTGGCGAAAATTGAAGAAGTGATGGATTACCGCAAAGGTTCAATACAGTTTTGAGCATAACTTTTGTGTCCAGAGTCAGAATCAGGAAAGGTCGGTGCCATTGGAACCGTCTCAATGAGTACTAAAATTATCACCATTAAATTCAAATATGGGAGTTTTTTGGCCATTTAACCTCGTTCAAAACAGCAATTTTTTTTTTACTGTTTTCAATTTTTATTTTACTTCGGATTTAATTCCAAATTTTCTTTTTTTATCATTCCCGGGTTTCATTATAGTATTTAATAATATCTTGTACTATTAAGATATTTTATCTTTCATAATAATATTTTTCGAGAATATTTTCTCTCTAGTGGACTCCAGAACTAAAACCTAGAGTTTGTGCTTGCAGCCCTTAATTGTTCTTCAAGATATGTGCTTGAGGATCTCTTTTGATATTCTTACTGCGTCAATTAGCATCAAAGAAGGCTTTTCCCTGACCTTTTCCATTGATTCATGATGGGTGATCAACCATTAACCAAGGCGGAAGGGGATACGATTACCGCAACACTTTCTGTTTTGAGTAGGCAGATGGAGGCATTGACGATGCGGGTGGAGACTCTGAGAAATGGCGAGTGATCGGTCAGGATGAATCAGAGGGGGAAGAATATCATCCATGATTCATCAAGTTTTAATGAGGAGTTAATTGTCACATGAACTGGGACGAACCAGGGTAATCAACAGAACAATCCTGCTTACTGGGTTAAGGTTGATATCCCCTTGTTTTATGAATCCATGGGCATAGATAAGTTGATGGATTGGACGATTGAAGTGGATCAATTTTTTGAGGTCATGGAAATTCCTGAGGACAATCAAGTCAAGTTGGTCGTGGTTAAGTTGAAGAGTACGTCTGTTGTGTGGTGAGACAGGCTGGTTGACTCAAGGCATAAGCGGAACAAGAATCCAATCAGATCATGGAGAAAGATGAAGAAGATGATGATAGATCGATTATAGCCCGCTAATTTTGAGCAGATTTTGTACAAGTTGTACATTAGTGCTCCCAAGAAAGGAGGTCAGTTTAGGAATACACGGCTAAATTCATGCGTTATAGTGAATGCAATGAGCTTGGAGGTATGTTAGTAGCCTGAAACATTCAATTCATGAGAAGATGGGGTTATAGACAGTGTGGACTCTAACCGAAGCTCAAACTTTGACCATGAAAGAAGAGATGATTGAGAACTCCCCTAGTGGAGGAGGTGGTGGTTTTTCTGGCGTTCAAATATTTCAGCCCCAAAACAATTTTGAGTAATCTAGAAGTAAGAAGAAGAACATAGTAACCAAGGACTCTAACCTTGGTACTGGTGGTAGCGATTCAAGTGGTGCGTAGGATAAGAGGGTGTTCCCAGCAAGGGCACCGATGGAGAGATAGCTTAATATGTATTCTAAGCCATGGGGTGAAGAGTGTTTTCATTATAGTGGTGTGGGGAATATGTCGAATGTTTTTCCATCGAGGAATGTGGCTCTCCTAGAAGAAGATAGCAAGGACGATGCTGGTGATGAGTATGAAGGAGCTGAGTTCACTGAAGAGGGGGTGACTGAGAAGGTTAACATTGTGTTGCAGCAGATTTTGTTCGCATCCAAGGACGAGGGGCATCGTAAGAATACTTTTAGAACCCACAGTTCGATTAATAACAAGTTGTGAAATTTAATTGTGGATGATGGTAGTTCTGAAAACCTTGTTTCTGCAAATTTAGTTGAATATATGAACTTACTCACTGAGCCTCATGAAAAATCTTACACCTTAGGTTAGTAAGGGTAATCAGGTTAAGGTGATGTTAACTTGTAGTGTTCCTATTTAAATTGGGAAGCAATACAGGGAGAACGTGATATGTGATATACTGGATATGGATGTGTGCCATGTGTTGTTGAGGCGACCTAGGCAGTTTGATAATACATTACTCACAGGGGGCGTGATAACGTCGTGTTGTTTGCATGGGGTGGGCATAAGATTAGTATGGCTCCTGTTCAGCATTTTGACAGTGTCGCAGGAAGTAAACAGTCGAATTTTCTGGCTATGGCATGAGGTGAAGAGGAACTTGATAAGACTGTTACTAAAGCTGACTGTTTTTATCCCATGGTGATGAAAGGATTAATGAGTGGTGAGAAGGAGACGACACCGATTCCAATAGAAGTGCTAGCAATTTTAGAGGATTTTGAGCAGCTAACTGGTGACGAGCTTCCAAGTGAGTTACCTCTCATACTGATATTCAGCATCAGATTGATTTAGTTCCCGATACTATCTTGCCAAACCTCCCAAATTCTCGTATGAGCCCAAAGGAGAATAAGATTCCGAAGGAACAAATTGAAGACTTGCTGAAGAAGGAGTTCATTCGTGAGAGTATGAGTCCTTGTGCAGTTCTCATTTTTCCTATTTCTAATAAGGGAAATTAGTGGAGGTTGTGTGTTGATAGTAGGGCGATTAACAAGATTACTATCAAGTATCGATTTTTGATTCCTCGATTGGAAAACATGCTCAATGAGTTGGCGGATTAGACGGTGTTTTTGAAGATCGATTTTCAAAGTGGATATCATTTGATTCTTATAAGGCTTGGAAATGAGTGGAAGATGGCTTTCAAGAGCAAGGACGGATTGTATGAGTGATTGGTGATGTCTTTCGGATTGTCCAATGCCTCTAGTACCTTTATGAGATTGATGAATCAAGTTTTACACCATTTCATTAGTTCTTTTGTGGTGGTTTATTTTGATGATATCTTGATTTATAGTATGACCAAAGAGGAGCATTTGGAAAATTTGAGGCAGGTGATGTAGGTTTTACTCGAAAATCAGTCTTATATTAACCTTAAGAAGGGTACGTTCAGCACTAACAAGTTGCTTTTTTTTGTTGCTGAAGATGAGATTCAGGTTGAAGAGGATAAGGTGCGTGCTATGTGCGAATAGCCATCACCTACTTCTGTGACGAAGGTATGCAGTTTCCATGGTCTGGCTACGTTCTATAGACCTTTCGTCTGGAACTTCAGTGATGTCACTGCTCCCATAACTAAGTGCTTAAAAAGGGAAAATTCCATTGGTGTCCCGAGCAGGAGCACAGTTTTGCCTTGATCAAGGAAAAGCTATGTACTGTGCCCGTTTTAGCTATGCCTGATTTTGATAAGATTTTTGAAGGGGAATGTGATGCTAGTGACATAGGGATTGGGGTTGTACTATCCCAGAAGAAGAGGCTAGTGGCATTTTTCAGTGAGAAACTAATAGAGGATTGGCAGAAGTGAAGTTCTTATGATCATGAGTTCTATGTTGTTTTTAGAGCCCTAGGACAGTTAAAGCATTACCTGATTCAGAGGGATTTCATTCCGTTCACTGATAATCGGGCCTTGAAGTTTCTCCATAGCCCGAAGATGATTAATAAGATGCATGCTTGAAATGTCAGCTTTCTGCAAAAGTTTTCTTCCATTATTTAGCATAATTCAGAGAGGTTGAATAAGGCAGTCGATGATTTGAGCTGGCTGGATTCTTTGTTGATTACTTTAGCAGAGGAGATAATTGGGTTTGAATGTTTAAAGGAGCTGTGTGAGGAAGATGCTGAATTTGAGGAGATTTAGGTGAAGTGCAATGAGAGTAATATTAATAGACTGCTTTTCATGTTCATGATGGCTATCTATTTAAAGGAGATCAACTATGCATCCCTAACTCTTTATTGAGGGAGAAACTAATTCGGGATTTACATGGTGGCAGTCTCAGTGGTCATTTGGGGAGAGATAAGACCATTTCTAGTTTGTAGGAGAGGTATTATTGGTCGCATTTGAAGAGGTACATGAGCACTGTTGTCAAGAAGTGTTATGTCTGCCAGGTTTCTTAAGGCCGGTCTCAAAATACTAAACTTTACATACCATTACCATATCCTGAAGATATTTGGAAAGACTTTTCTATGGATTTTGTGTTGGGGTTGCCTTGTACCCAACGTGGTGTAGATTCTATGTTCATAGTGGTGGAAATGTTTTCCAAGATGTCGCACTTTATTGCGTGGAAGAAGACTGATGATGTGTCCAATATTGCGAAGCTATTTTTTCGGGAAGTTGTTTGTCTCCATGGATTTCCTAGATCCATTACATCAGACATGGATACAAAATTGCTCAGTCATTTTTGGATTACTTTATGGTGGATGTTTGGGACTGCTTTGAATAAGAGCTCCACAACCCATCCCTATAGTGACGGGCAAACTGAGATGACGAACAGAATATTGGGAAATATAATTCGTAGTGTTTGTGGTGAGAAGTCGAAGCAGTAGGATATAGCTTTACCTCAGGTCGAATTTGCTTATAACAGTGCTGTGCATTCAGCTATGGGAAAATCTCCATTTTCTCTACCTATCAACGTTGGTTAAAAACCGAGGTAAAAGGTTCTTTTTACTTAGATTATGAACCGAGGTAAAAAAATACACTTTTTACTATAGCTATATTTACCTCAGTTTTTTCATGGTTGAAAACCGAGGGAAAACCCTGTAGAACCAAGGTAATAGGTGTTATCTCTTGTAGTGTTAGGAGGTGTGTTTCTTGAGACGGGGCGGAGCCAATCCTTAGGCTTTGCCATTCTTCCAATGTAGGTGGACATTTAAGGTATAAGAGAACCGCTAAGAGAGTAGCAGAATATGGCCTTTATTGGCCCAACATATTAAAACATACTCGAGAGTTCACATGAACTTGTGATAGGTGCCTAAAGATGGGCAATGTCTTACTCAAAAATGAGATGGCCCAGGTTCTCTTAATGTCGATTGAAATTTTTGATGTGTTGGAAATGGATTTCATGGGTCCCTTCCCCGAGTCCAATGGAAATTCTTATATCCCAGTGGTGGATTATATGTCCAAATGGGTCAATGCCAGCAACAAAGAAAAATGATGCAACCGTGATAAGTTTCCTCAAATCCAACATCTTCTCTCGGTCCGGTATACCGTGAACTATAATTAGCGATAAATGTACTCATTTTTGTAATAAAATCACGGGAGCCTTGCTAAAAAAATTATGGAGTGACCCATAGGACATCCACCGCCTACCACCCACAGACAAATGACCAAGCAAAAATATCCGAACGGGAAATCAAGACTATCCTTGAAAACACGGTAAACCTTTCTAGAAAGGATCGGAGTGCAAGATTGGATGATGCACTTTGGGCCTACCAGACTGCATACAAAACACCCATAGGCATGTCACATTTTCATATTCTCTTTGGTAAGAAATGCCACCTCCCGGTAGAACTTGAGTTCGAAACACATTGGGCTATTAAATGCTTGAATATGAATTTGAGTAAAGCCTGGAAGCATAGGAAGTTTCAACTCCAAGGGTTCAGGTGAAACTCCTATGACACTGCATTAATTTACAAGGAAAAAACAAAAGCATAACATGATAAGAAAATAGTGAAGAAGAACTTTTTTGTGGGACAAAAAGTCCTTGTCTTCTAATCTCGGCTACGTTTTTTTCCGGGTAAATTGTGGTCAGGATGGGGAGGTTCAAATGTGGTGAACAAAGTATATGATCAAGGAACAATAGAGGTAAAAGATGAGTAGAATGGCATAAAGTGGTTGGTCAATGGACAAAGGTTAAAACCTTATTTAGAATGGGGCAATTTGGGAGTAGACAAGGAGGGAAATCCCCTCCTTGGTGAGCAAATCCAAGAATGAACTCTCTCATTACAAATAAGTCGTGAGGTTGAAAATAAAGAAACGTCGCCTTTTCATTTTTGTTGGTAGATTTTGGTAACTTTGTGATAATTAGATTGTTTTTAATAATTGTCGGCAATTCTTTTTGGAAATGATTGTCATCAATTTTTTTTGTGGAACAATGCTAGTCTAGGTTTTCTTGTTTTTGCAGGTATCCTTGTGATGAATTTCAAAAGAAGAGATCTATGATAGGGGGTGATAGGGGTTGGCATACCTTCATGGTGGCCTATGATTTAGATGGATGATAACTGTTTTGATGCTGATCTTCCTCCCTCATTAGGATTTGTGAACTTTTGGGTCGTTTGTTTGCCTTTAGGTGTTAGGGCACTTTTTCATAGTTTGTTTTGGGCTGAAACTCTTTTGGTGGTGTAATTTTTTGTTTTTCACGATTTTTTTGTAGCATGAATCCAACATTTGGGGCATTTTGTGCTTAAAAAAACGAAAATTTTGGGAAAAAAAAGAAAAAACCCGAATAAGTTGGAAACACGAAATGGCAACTTAGGAAAAAATGGGAAGAAAGCCCAAATAGGTCGAAAGACCTAGGTAAAATGAGGGTCTGGGCCCGGCTAGGTTGGAAAACCTAGGCAAAAATGAGAGACCTTGTGGAAAAAGGTGAGAGGTGAGCTCAACATGTGTGAATGCTAGGATGAAAACTCGAAAGGGCTCATAGGAAAAATGAGAGAATTTGGAAACAAAATTTGAACATCTTTGGCGTTTTCTTCATCAATATCTCTTGGATTGTCTTCTGCCGGTTTTTCGGATTAGTAAGCTAGTTTAGCACTTATCATTTTACTTTGCTTTTTTCCACTTTTTCTTTTATGTATTGTTGATGGATAGGTTACTTTAGCATCTTCGAGTAGAGTGAGTTGTGAGATTATTACAATCTTCAAGGGAACTTGGGTAGCTTAGGAATAAGTTGAATGTGTTGGTTAACTTATCTTTGCATGTTACATTCCTCTTTGATCTTTTCTCATTTTTATTTATTTGTGGATGAGTAAAGGTTTAAGTGTGGGGAGATTGATGTGCACCTTTATGCATGCGTTAATCAATGCATTAAGCACACTTGGTTGATTGCTAGTTTTAGTTAGGTTTACGCGACAAAGGGTTTAGACAACTATTATTAGTTTTCTTGTCTAAGTCCCGAGTTTTGTAGACTTAATTGAAGCTAATGGACAGTTTGTATTCATGGGAACCTATATTCTCCTTTGTGATCATACAAATAGGTTGCTCGTGAGTACTTTTTCAACATAATTTTGTAGAAGGCTATCCGCGAGGGTGGTAGAAGATATTTGAGGGCCATTCGCAATGATGGTAAAAGATATCGAAATTCATTCGTAAGGATGGTAGTATATTAAAATCCACGAACTCCAAATCTTGGTAGTAGATATATTTGAGCCCGGAAAAGGCAGATTTTAAGTTCAAGAAGGCAAAGAACAAAAGAAAAAGAAACAGAAGAATTGTTTACCGAAAGTTGCATGGAATTCTGGAAACGATATTAGAAGAATCAGCCTTTTTGGATGACACCGTTGGATTCGTATTCTCGATCACTATAAAATTGACTACAAGACCTCTCAAATCGGATAAGCAGTTCATCCGTAGCGGAGTTAACAAATCAGCCGGGCAGCACAATCCGTGCAAATGGCTAGCACAACCCGTGCAAATTTTACATGGGGCGTGCAAATGCCTTTAAACGGACTGTGCTCCTTCGCGTGTGCCGCTACACCAGTGCCTCAAAATCACTCACAAATGGCTAAGTATGGGTACGGACCATCCCATTTTGCACGGACCACGTCCTTCCGAGTCTGAGAAGTAAAGACAAGCCCACAGGGTATGAAAAATAGCAAGAGCACGCTGATTTTCTGAGAAAAAGGTTCTTCCAGCCGACAAGTTATCCCAAACGATACGGGGAGCGCAGTTAGAAGTTCCAGATCAAGCACCAGCCTATGGTCCGTGTCAGTCCGTGCAGGCCGCCTTGAACGAGGATGCACAGACCATGTCAGTCCTTGAATCCAGCCTTGCACGAGGTTGCACGGCCCGTGTTAGCTCGTGTGGGCCGCCCAGCACGATGATGCATGGACCGTGCCGTGGCGCACGACCCATTTTGCACAATTTTGTACGGACAATGTCGTGTGCCACTAGCTGTGCAAATTGCGGCTGCTAGGATTTTTTAGCCATTTTTGTGCTTTTTTCAAGGCCCAATTCTCTAATACTATATATATGGATCTTTGTCTACCAGGGTTTAAGTTTATGCCCGTTTTTCATCTTTAAGAGTAGGTTAGAGAGAGAAAATACTCTTCCTTTTCCTAGGTTCTTTTTCTTTCTTCTCTGTATTTTTCTTTTTCCCAAAATTGTTAGATCCAATGAAATACTAGGGTTCAATGAGTAGGGGATAGTTAATTAACTTGGGAACTATATTTGTATTCATGTATTAATGATTTTTTGTGAGATTTCTTAGATCTACCTATTTTATGTGTTTTGTGATTATTATGTTGTCTTGTTCTTCATGTTCTTGTTAACTGCATGATTTTCACACTAAGTTAGCACACACTATAGTCTAGTTTCATGTTGGTGCAATTATTGTTACCTCCCGGGGAAAGAAACCTAGATGCGCTTAGAGTAACGATAGTCCGGAACCGTGTATGTGTGCACGTGGGTTGCTGAGTCAACGTTTCAATCGACCATGCACTAGTAAACCAACGAGTTGGTCTGAAGGGTTACAGGTTGAAATAGTTAAAGTAGCAAACTAGAGTTAGTTGTGTAACCCCAGAGCCATCGATATGGTGCTTCACCCCCTTTGCCTTTTTAGGCTTAGGGAGAAGCATTCAAGGTGTAGTGCCCGGGATCTTATAGCACGGGGGAATTCAGATCTACACAGCAGGAGGGCCGTTGTTGCACTCCCCTAATTGCGGAGGTGGTGCCGATGGAAGATTACATGCGCACCCTACGTGATAGGTATTGTGAAGTGTTAACCATCGACCACACCACTTGTCACAAACACGAGAATAGGTTTATAGTTCTTATATGTGATGAAATCAAGGATCGAAACAACATTAATCATGTTACACAAAAATTTACCAGGTGCTACTTTATATAGTTTATTCTCCATTGAATTGCATGCTAGTAATTTTTGTAAACCCCCCCCCTCCCTCACCCCCAAATGCTTGTTTTACCAACACTAATTATTCCTAACACGTGATCAAATTAACGATCCGATTGCACCTGTGTGTAGTTGGTCATTAGATTCCTAACATATCTGTGGATGACCCCCGATACTTGACACTATTTACCAATTTTGGTTGTATAGTAGTAGGAACGAGAGCAGCAATACAGATTTCATCTTTGATCGCATCCTTCTCCTAGTTCAATTAGTGGATCTCCTGTGATTTATTAGGGATGTCGGGAGGGGTGGGTCAACATTAGAGCTCAGAATTAAGAAAACTTCCAAATCCTCCTTCTTTCTCGATTGCATCAGCAGTGAGGCAAGTCTTCTTAAACGTCTAAGAAACATCAGCAACAACACAAATATTAGCACAAATCCATAAGAACAACTCACAAAACACACAAAAAATAGAGAAATCCCCAAATATGACTAAGTATAATCTACACAAACCCTAAAATATCATATGAACCAAACAAAGTAAATAAAAATTTAAAAATAACAAAATATTCATACAAAATCATAGCGAAGACATTACCTGCGAAGATAAACACAAAACGAAGGCCGATTTGTGTTAGATCACCAAAAATTGAAGCTAAAATCGACAAAATCGCAAGAAAATGAAGCGCAACTTCGCTCCGTTCATCGCAAATCACTCTGTGCGAGAAATATGGAAGAAAATGGAGAAAATGAGGATAAAATCAAAGGAAGATGGAAGAGAAATGGAGAAGAGAGAGAAGAAGAAGGTAGTTACGCAGGAGAAGAAAAGAGAGTAGAGAAAATGTCAGAAAAAATGTGGGAAGAGAAGATGAAAGATTAATATTTATACCCGGCATTATGTTAATTAACGAAATTTCCCATCCAACCCCTGAACTATTAAAATTTCAATTTGAAACTCCATACTGAATTCTTTGCAATTTAATTTTTGGTCTTACTGTGACCGTCTTATACTAGACTTTGTCTTAGATTAATTCTAAAATTTTGATTTCATAATTTTTATGGTTAAATTATAATTATTTATGTTTCGAGATACATTTTAATAAAAATCTTGTTTTAAACCGGCTAACCGTTAGATTATGTCATTTTATAATTGATGTCATTAATTGGGTGATATGATGTTTCTTTTTTTAAATTTTGCGACGAGGTTCTATAATTTTGATTTAAAAAAATAATAATTGCAATGTATAAATAATTATAATTTGACCCTAAAAGTTATTGAAACGAGATTTTTCATGATTTGTCTAACCGTTAGTCGGTCTAATAGGATAAGAGCATCCACAATGGTAGTGGACTTAAGGACCACTTCTTAAGTGTCACATCATGAATTTTGATAAAAACTAGGTAAGAATAAACTCCCAACAATGGTAGTGGACTTTAAGGAGCACTTCTAAGACACTTCTTTTAATTTTAAATTATAATCAATTAATAATATAAAACAACTCATGTTTTTTTTTATCGAAATATGTATCTTATTAGAATCAAATGGGTCAAAAGGACAAAGGTTTAGGCCATCGCTCTTAGCTTATTACAAATAGAGATTGAGAAACCGAAAACTATTAAGATTACAACACCACATCTTTCCTCCATTCACATTCGGACTTGATCACTTCTCTTAATAGTTCCAACTCCCTTTCTTTGGCTTGGAAAATTTTTGATTTCTTTCTATCCATATTTGGTATAGAGTACTGGACAACATTTGCAGTAGGTGCCATTTTCTCCTGATCATGAGGCAGTAGAGTCTTTTCTTCAGTGCTCTCAGGTTTCTTACAGCTCCTAGTTGAAGCATAGTTAATAAGCTGGTTGTGAAGGGGCATGCAATGAAGAGGTGAGCAGCATCTTCGAAGCTCTTGTGGCAGAAACAACATCGAGTATTCACAGCCAGAATTTTGAACCTTACCAATCTATCCACTGTGGCCAGTTTATTCCTGAAAAGCATCCACATGAAATATCTGTGTTTAGGTTGTATTTTTGGGTGCCAAAGTAGTCTTGTTAGATAGTCTGATGTTTGCCCTCCTTTTGGATGTTGTAGGCCTCCCTGATGCGGAACCTACCGTTCCCCCTCACACATTTTTCAAGCTGATCAGCCATTTGTATCTTCAGCCCAGTAACTGTTTTCCATCCCCAACT
>JAULKM010051208.1:0-12727 GCA_032355605.1 Rubia tinctorum
ATTCAGAATTTTGAGTTATTCTCATTATCTTCATTGTTGCTTAAACCTGCGGGCTATTTAAGTTTCAATATCCTTTTATAGAAGTACCCTGTGGGCTAGACATTTGTAGAGAAACCTTGTAAGTGTATCCTGCGGGCTAGACGCTTATAAGTCGAGTTGAGTGTACCATACGGGCTAGAATATGCTATTCGTGCATTTATTTGAGTTGGGCGAGATCCTCAAATAAATAAAGATTCGATTTTCCACAATCCAGAGTCTTGGCAAGAAGATTCATATCAATGACGAAGTGGGTCTCGAGTTGGGGAAACATGAAATCCAGGTCCAACCACTAATCGCAATCAAGGTACATGCCGTAGCAGACTTCATCACAGAGATGGCAAGTGAACATGTGCAAGACACGAAGGACCAGCAAAAACTCGGAGTTAACAGAAATAAGTCCAAGTGGGTGGATGTCGCATGGAAACTGTTCTTGGATGGAGCATCTAGCAAGGAAGAATGTGGTGCATGACTACTATTAGTTAACCCAGAAGGAGGGGAGCACAGATATTCACTTCGTTTCGATTTTCCACTCACCAACAACGAAGCGGAATATGAGCAATCAATATGCGATTAGACCTTACAATAAGGATGCAGGTCAAAAGTGTGTGGAGCTTTAGCGATTCACAGATAGTAGTACAACAGGTTAGAGGAGACTACAAAGTACGTGAAGAACAACTGGAAAATTATTTATGGAGAACTTGTCAGCTTATCACTCAACTCGAATACTTTGATATCCAGGATGAGCCAAGCAGTGAAAATAAAAAGGAAGATGCCTTGAGTAAGCTAGCAACAGCTGGGTTTGATACAGTGGTCGGACACAAGGACGTAAAGTGGAAGTCATTCCAGTTAGAAGCACAGAGATAACAACTGTTTCAATGGTTCAAACAGAAGAAGTGAATTAGATGACACCGTTGATAGATTACTTTGCGAAGGGGAAGCTGGCAACAGATAAGGTGCATGCTAGAAAGTTGAAAGTATGATTCCACAATTACATTTATGAAGGAGGATTCATGTACAAGAAAGGTTTCCTATTGAAATGTATAAAGTTGTTGGTCTATTGCAAGCAGAAGAGATCGTGAAGGAAGTACACGAAGGTCTATGCGGAACGCATCAAGGGTCCCGAACAATTACGAAGAAGATAATTCTAGTAGGATACTACTGGCCAACTATGTTCAATGATGCATATAAATTCTTACTTAAGTGTAGAAGTTGTTAGATTAATGCCCCAATAGTGCATAAACCACAAGCAAGCTTAACAGGAGTTTACGGGGCATGGTCGTTCGATAAATGGGAAATTGATTTGGTTGGACCTTTCCCTAAAGGTGTTGGCAGTGCGAGATTCCTGATTGTGGAAATTTACTACTTCACCAAATGGGTGGAAGCGGAAAGAGTAACAACGGAGGTAACAAGAAATTTTGTTTGCTTGAACATAATTTGTCACTTTGGGGTGCCACAAACTATCGTCACGGATAATGGAACACAATTAACTAGTGGAGACTTTACTGAATGGTGCTTGAAGTTAGGTATTACACAGAAATTTACCTTTGTAGCTCACCCCCAAGCCAATGGACAAGTTGAAGTCACTAACAGGACTATAGTTCAGAGAATACAAAAAGGATTGGAAAGGAAGTGAACTGGTTGGGTGGACGAGATACCCAATACCTTGTGGTCGTATAGAACGACTATTTGACAACCAACAGGAGAAATGCCATATAGTTTTTATGATCATGAGGCAGTATTACCGGTGGAAATCGGAAATTTGAGGCTTCGGGTACATGTGTATAAAGAGGATGATAATCCTGAAATGATGAGACTAGACTTGGATGAACTTGAAGTTAAGAGATAGCGAGCAACGATCACAGAGGTAAAGTGTAAAGAAAAGATGGCTAGAGCATACAATCAGAAGGTCAAGAAGACGTAATTCCAAATCGGCGACTTTGTACTGCGAAAATACAAAGTGATCCTAGCGGAAGAAATAGGAAAACTAAGCCCAAAATGGGAAGGGCCGTACAAGATAGCAAAAGGACACCGTTCCAACTGTTACGAGCTAGAGAGAATGGATGGCACTAGCGTCCCCAACACTTGGCATGTGATAAATCTTAGAAAATTCTATGTTTAACATTCAAGGAAGAGATTAGGAAAAACCCAAATGTATAGAGGCCATGAGATGACCATTGTTTTTGTTCACATCCTTGTTTTCGTTTCGAAGCGATATTATCACATCCGTACATATTAAATACAAAAGGGCATCTTTGGGAACAATATAATTTTCGATATCTTCATTAACAATCTCTGAATAATACCCAACTACGACAAATTGCATTTAATTGAGCTTTGCCAAAAGCAAACAAACAACTTACAACTTCTAGATGTGGAAAGCTTTGCATCTTACAATGTCGCAATCCAATTTTCACAAGCTATAGATCTTGCACAAAAACATATATGCCTACAAAATAGCGAAGAAAGCAAGCAATATCTCTCGCAGTTCACAAGAATTTTTTTAATCCCTAAGCTACAGATCTTAGAACTTCGTAAACTTAATTAAGCAAGCAATAGATCTTGCAAAATGGCAGATATTCCCACAACCACGGCATAAGCAATCAATAGATCTTGCAAGCTCACAAAATAAAAATTCTTAATGTTGCAAGCTATAGATCTTGCAAAATAAATAAGCATGCCAGCAATACCAACAATATAAACTATACAACTTCAAAAAATAAAGCACAACAGTCGCGAATGCATAAAGTAAGCGAACAAAAGGAGCTATAAAAACAGAACACATGGTGTTCAGATATAGCAACAGAAACAAAATTTAAAAATACTAGTATGAAGTAAAACTACGAACGTTTTGAAAAACAAGCTATCGATGCCTAGATGAGTGGGATGATCTAGAAGATGAAGAACCGACATGGCGACAAGGTGGCTCAACTTTGCGATAAGAATGTTCAGTTTCACAACAACATCGTTCGGCCACCTCTTCATCTTCTACCATCTTGTCATAATGCCATTTCATGTATAAGTAAGCGGGATGCCCAATAAAACCCCTTTGTTCCATATGATTAAGATGCTTAGCATAGAACGCCCCAAAATCAGTTACATGGCCAAATTCCACACTCATAACGTCAACAATATCTTAATAAACCTTATTCGCAGCCTTTCAATTTTTCACCTCCTCTTTGAGTAAGCGAATGTGAGACCTAACAGCTTCTGACAAGTTAATTCTCTGCCCGCCGATACTCATAGTCAGGTCCCCACGACCAGTAGACCGACGAGATGAGGATGGAAGGGATTGAAGTCAGTCCTTGTATTCAACGCAAGCCTGTTCAAGATGATGCACACATGAGTCGAGATGAGTACACTCAACACGAAGCTCTTCATTTTCACTACGACGCTGAGTGTTTATAGCAAACTGTTCGTCAAATTTGCTTTGCCACCCGACTGTAGAAGAAGAGAAATGATCACACTCATTTTGTTTTTCTTCAATAGCTCCAGTAGATCGTCGATGCGAGAACATTTTTTTATCAATGATCAGAGTCTTTTGATGAGCTTCACTAGCCTTGCTGGAAGCAAAAAAATTAGCGTCCTCCTGCAAATGAAGCATCAAGACCATGCTCAGCTGTTGACACTGAATAAGATTATTATGTTCACCACAAAAATCTTTTAGTTTGCTGAAAGAATCTTGAGTATCCTTTAAAGTCTTCTTCCATCTAACTTCAAGATCATGGATACCAAGTAACATATACTTCAGAAGAATACCCAAACATACTGCCCACTCATAAACATGGGGAGAAAGATGGAGCGAATGAAAATAAACACCACAGATTTGAGATCAGCCAAGCTACGAACTATATCCTTGTCCAAAGATTAAACATTATAGCCTTCGGGTATAAACTGGCTGGGCAAGTTGCAAAAGAGTTGAGCAGGACGAAGAAGAAGGAAGCTTTCATCTAAGGACAAGGGAATATATTCTAAATTAGATAAACGATTAGCAGAAACAATTGCAAAAAATTCCGTAGATACGTATTGACTCGCCTCATCCACCTCAATAGGACAAAAGGAAGATGTGATATGCCTGGAGAGACCATGAAAACAAACATTAGAACCCAAATAGTCAAAGTGTTTCAAAAACTCTGGATCAACCAAAATATCAAAATTTTGAGAGTAATTCAAAGCCAATAACCATAATAGTACGAATAGTACAAACAAATATCAACATATTCTCACCAATTACAAATAAAAGTCAATGGCACTAAGATCCACTAACATTAGAAGGAGGAACTTGTGTAGTCTGTACAAGGGCATCAGCTTCATCCTTGCTCGCATCCTGGGTAGGGACCTCAGTGCTCGCATCACCTTCATCATTCACATTAGCCTCAACAAGTGTATCCCCATCAGGGTTAAAAGTGCCATCAAATGGCTGGCAACCGAAAGGAAGATCCCTAAAGTAATCAACCTCACACTTCTTCAATACGGCCACAGAAGACAGACTGGTGAGGTGAGATAGGAGCGCATAACGGTGGCTGTCATCAGCAATGCTACGGAGGAACCCTGTGTTAAGATTAGCCTTCTGCTGCTCAAGAACCTTCTCCGCCTTACCCAATTTAGGCAAATTCTAAATCTTCGCGGTGGGGTTCGAAATCTGTAACTCAGCCATAGCCTCGACATACCCAACCTTGAGAGCAAAAGCAGATATTTCTTCAAATAAAGTATTAAAGGATTTTGTCTTCACCAACCGGTCAACAAGGACTCGAGGGTACGAAGGTGAAACAGGACTGTTATCCCGCATCTCTTCCAGCTCAAATCGCAACCTATCTGTTTCTTTCTCAGCAGCCAGAGCACGAGTCTCAGCTGATTACGTGAGCATTTCGGAAACCTTAATAGAGGCATTCAAAGTAGTGCACTTTGCCTCAACAACAGCCATTTCTCCAGAAGTGAACTTTCCCCTTTAACGAACTCAACAACTCGTTTGCTAACGAGCTGGAAACTCTCACCAGCCTAATTTTTTAAAATATACAAGCAAGTATGGAAGTTAGATATTACGATAAGGAAGTGCAAGATTAAACCACACATAAAACCTTAAAGACAAAAATATAAATATAAGAACATACCACAACCATTGTCTCATGAAGAGACTGTTTGGTTATAGTAGCACGAATTTTACCTTCCACTATCAAATCACGGCTTCACAATGGAGGCTTGGAGTGGGAATGGCTAATGCGCCCTTTCTTCTAAGGATGCTCTGAAGTATGAGAGGATCCACCCGTTCCCTCCTAATGCTTCCTTCTGCGAGAACTATCAGGAGTATTACGGGAAATGATCTCCCTATCTTTTTTAGTGGTAGGCTTAGAATTTTGCAGTTGAGAGCCAACTTCGGTCCCCTTTTCTGAAGGAACAAAAGCAGAAATGTTTCATGGGTTTCAAAAACCATCTCTTTAGGTTGTTCGTCTTCATCATCAGATATTTTTTTTATCAACAGGACGCTTGGTTAAATCCATATCTGCAATTTGACCAAGAAAGTCAAAAGAGCACAAGGAAACAACAAGACAATAAGAACAATAGGAGATAAATAAATAGGACAGGAAAAACAACAACAAAGTAGAGAACAAAAACAACAAAATAGTGACAAGCAAACACCTTCGCTCATAGTATCAGCATTGCGAAGAAACATCAAATGTTCGCTGAGTTTCAAAACAAACTCGGACTTAGCATTAAGGCAAGCCCCAACCTTAGGAATTTTTTTATTTAGGAACTTCGGAATTCCAAACTGGAAAAGGTTGTTGATTTTCATTACCAGGTTTTATAAATAAAAACATTTTATGCCACACCCCACAATTATTAGGGAATCCACTAACAAACTCAACTGATGGAATAACCAGCTAAATGGTGAATTCATTAGACGAGTTCTGCACCTTGAGAAGCTGATAAAGGCTAGAAAATAAGTTAATGGAAAAATGAACTTTAGCCTCTTCGCACACGTGGTAGAAGATTAAAAAAATTGAAACAACTTTAGGATGAAGCTGAGATAACGGGGCCCGATACCGAGAAAGTAAGTCTAGAACATGTTGAGGCAGTGGAAAAGCTAACCCAAACTTAAGGTAGTCCAAATAACAGGAGATAAAATCAGAGGGAGGTGTACGAACACTTTCAGAAGCCTTAGGGGCCCTAAGTTCATACAAAGAGAGAAAAGGACAATTATCCTTAAGACGTTATAAGTGATAATCAGATATGATACTGCTAACGGCGGAGGAACTGATGGGGTGGTCAGAATCCTCCCCGAAATCGATATTTTCAGCAGGGACTTCTTTTATGGATAGCTCAGCAATGTTAGTGGTAGACATTGAACCAATGAGAACTCTTAAGATCCAGATAAAAACTAATCAATTGAAAGTTACAGAAAGTAAAAAGGAGAAAATTCCAAAAGATGTTGAAGAAAAAACACAAAGTATGCCAAGAAGAAAAACAGAGAAGCAAAAGCTTAATCGGAAAATCCCTTGATTAGGGTTCGAAAATAAAGCTACTACAATGGCGATAAGGCACAAACACACAAGCAAGAATTTCTCTACAAAGGAAGATCGGAAAAAGAGAAAACTTACGATTTGATGAACATCGGCAAAGAACTGGAACAATAAAAAGGAAAAAAGGAAAAAAGATGAAGATGAATAAAACAAATGGGTTAGAAAATTTATTTTCAAAATTTAAAATGCAGGAGAAGTCAAGTAGGACAAGTAAGGTGATGATTATGGCCTGCCAAAAAAAAACTCACCTTTTTAGGAATACAATAAGCCGGTGGAAAATAAGTATACACAATACACAGAATACTAAAAAAATTAAATCATCAAAACTGAAGCATTTAAAAAGGGGAAGATGCAACGGCATGAGAAATAATTTTGGAACAATACAACGAATAAGGAGGATGAAATCTCAAAAAATCTCAAACAACTAAAGTTAGTTACAATAAGGGGAAAATTTGAATTTCAAATCTCAAGAGAGAGAACACGAACAACATAGTATTACTAGACAAGAAGCAACTAATAATTTACGAAGACAATATTAGCTATATTAAAAGCGAGCATGTTGTCATAGCTTCTGGAGTTCGCATAACAACAGTTTGAATAATACTGCAAAAGTAGAAAGTCATCACTACGTATTGACTAGACTTTATGGCTGGAGGGGCTTATGGTGTATACCTATCCCACAATCTAGATGATAATGGCTTTTAAGCCCAGCCCAATACTCAATCGTCAAGTCCAATGACCACATCATCGATGAAATAAGGTGGAGCCCTGTCTGAGACTTTGCCATGAACCCATAAAGGCGGAACCACGTCTTATAGGTTAACCACAAACCAAGATCGTAGGAACCATGATGCAACCCACTATATCAGATGGCGGAACCATGTCTGCTGGGTCAACCATGAACCAAGATTGTAGGAATCAGGATGCAACCCACGATTCCAGATGCATGAAATACGAAACCACGATTGCAGACATATATAAATAAAGAGAGAATAACAATGAGGAAGGTAAGTAAAGCTAGACAGAGAAATTGTTATTCCCTAAGGAAGAAACTGACTTGATCGTCGGAGCCTCTCTCCTGGAATCACTTCCGGGAGTTGTTTTGCAGGAGACAACACTTCGCTGTGAACAACAAATTCTTTGTTTGGGTGAACTACCACATCAGTACCGAACAAGGACCGAACTCACATAGATCAAGGAATTGTGGACATGTCTATGAATGTCCAACGTCGCTCATGAATCGATTTTTACGACATCGGTTTTCCATTCGTGCAACGTCGCTTTAAACCAGTTCAGACACGTTTTTCAAATAGATATTAATGTCGTTTATGATTGACTACGTTATGTGTATTTCATTTGGGGACCGCCCAATTCTTACTTAAATTTTGTTTACTGTGTATTGGCTGTAATAGGACCAAAGAAAGTCATCGATGAACTTTCAACTTGTAGATGGACTGACTTTTCATTTCACTAGCCGCTCTGACAGTCATAATGTCGTACAACGTAGAAAATTGTGGTTCAATACAATTAATTTTTTAATCTCACATTAACCTTATGTATTTTAATATGTTGTAACATGTATTTGTACTATATGTTATAGTTTTGTTGGTTTGAACACATCATTCCTTCCCACATTAAGTGAACAACAATTGATTGTTGTGTGACGTTTAACCATTTCACAATTTATTGCATTTTAAATAACATGTAACGGCTATTGATGAACGATAATTTGTGTCATCAAATATTAAATATCATAATATTGTACGAGAAATCATGTCTAACCGAATCATCTGCGATGTCACATAAACCGGTGCCAAAATGATACATGACCGACGTCGCATTAACCGGCGTCATTCTTTTCCGACATCGGCCATTAAAAACGATGTCGTATTAGTCAGTGTTCCACATAAGCTAGCATACGACGTGGGTCCACCACAGTGCGCGATGTCGCTTTCAATGGTCTGCGACATCGCTCAAAATTGGACCAACATCGCCTTCGACGGTGTCGCAGTATTTCCTTTCCCATCGCTTGCCTTCTTGCTAAGGCTGACGTTGCATGCATGTGGATGTTGACGTCGGCTTTAACGATGTTGCAACTATGATCTCATCTGGTCGGGCCTCTACCTTTGACCGATGTCGGCCACCAAACCTATCAACATCGGTTAGAAACCGAGGTAAAATGTACACTTTACCTCGGTTCTGAACTGAGGTAAAAAAGGTACTTTTTACTTCGGTTGTACTTACCTCGAAGGTGAAGAAGATGAAGGTGAAGAAGATGGATTTGGAAGAACAAGGTGAGGGTGGTGGTTAGGGTTGAAAAAAATGAAGAGGGTGAAGGTGGCAGTTAGGGTTTAGGAGAAGAAGAAGACGTAGAGGCATAACAGTCATTACACCTCTTTTGGGGTTTTCTATTTTAGAGGGACAAAAGAGTCATTTTTTAGAATTACGGCAAAAAAATTGAAGGATTGGGTAGGTTGACACTTTCATGAATTATTTAGAGTTATTTTGACACTTTCAAAAATCAGAGGGTTGCATTGGTACTTATGTCATAAATGTAGGATCATAATATCATTTTTATCTTTAGAAAATAATCTCATCTAATAGTTAGACAGGATAAAACAAGACTTCGTGTATTTGTAAACAACCTACAAATAAAACGCAAAAAGTTGACCTCTATTTTGAAGTGAGCTTTTGCATTAGATAAATTTTGAATAATTTTTATGAATTTAAATTGACGAACTCAATTCAACTAAACTCTTTATAATTTTTTTGGAAAAAATAGATAAATTGCATTCAAGGGAATAAGTTGGAATTAAGTCTAATAAAACATGCTCATCATCTTTCATTTTAATTTTTTGAATTTGATTGAAAATAAGATTTTCTTTTCAATGATTATAAAAGTAAGATTTTATCGACGGTAAAAGACCCTTTTTGGGGATAGATTTTGGTTTGGTCCTTCTACTTTTGTCAGTGTTTAACGTTTGGATCAATTAGGTCTCATGTCCGCTGTAAATAAATAAGATTCCTTCATTAAACTATGAGGGTCTGGATTAAAATATTATTACTCCATTTGTTTCCTTTAGAGTACAAGCCACGGACTCATGCAAACATATACTCTCTTCGTCCTAACAGTAATGTCATTTTTTTTTCACGATCTTCCATAATCATATTTGATCGTCAATATCTTTATCTACATATATCAATTTCGCATAAAAAATTAATAGTTAGAAAATATATATTAGGATGAATTCAACAGTATCTCACATAATATGTTTATTATATACAAATTTATATTTATGATCAAAATTTACTAAATTCAAATTTTAAAAAAGTAAATATGTCATTACTGATGGAACGGAAAGAGTATTATAACATTGGCAGCACTGCATGAATCGTTTGGGCAACCATGTGTGTATATATATATATATATATTTATGGTTAAAGTTTTCTAAATTTAATTTTAAAAAAATTAATATATCATTACTCACGGAACAAGAATTATAACATTGGCAGCACTGCATCAATCAATTTGCTGGGCAAGGGAGAAACATAGGTTGACGCCGTATCTTCTTTTATTATTTGTTTTCAGGATTTCTGCAGACCACAAATCTTGAAGACACGTTAGGTGCACCTAAACACACTCTAAGCTAGGAATGGCAATTCAGGTCGGATTGGGTTGATGGGTTGTGTGAATAATAAAACCCTTAATTATTAGGGTTATGGATTACCAATTTTACATGGGAAAGAGTAAATGTAACAATAGGAACAATAGAAAAGAGTAAACTATAATTCTAATTGTCTTCTATTTCTGTAAATGAAGAGTCGAATGAACCGAAACACTGAGCTTGGAATGAGGAAAATTGGGAAAGGAAACGGAGAAGTCCTTTACTCCCTCCGTTCAGCTTTGTTTAACACACTTTTCCTCCATTTTTTTCAAGACATTTTTGACCGTTAATAACTTGTGTTACGCATTCCAACGATATATAAAATTTTGATATTTAGACAGTACACATTACGAAGAATCTAGCAATGTCTTGCATGATAATATTACTACTTATATGTTATGTGAAATTTATGGTGAAACGTAGTTTGAGAAAGTTGACTGAAAAGTGTACCAAACAAAACTGAACGGAGGGAGTAGTAAAGATATAAGGCAACTAAAGGGAAGTGTAAACATGACAAATACAAAGTTTGCCAGAGTCAACCAACTCCCAAACAAAATGATAGTCGATCTCAATATTCTTGACCCACTGTGAGCAACTGGATTCTAAGCTAAAGACATCGCACTATTGTTGTCACAAAACAGAAGAGGCGAGATGGGAAGAGGCAAAATAAACAAATTGGGATATATTAATGTACACAAATCAAAAGAGGAGGACGGTGATCCAGTTTTATTAGTATTAGCAAACGGAAAACTCGCCTCATAAAATCGGGTATGGCAAGTATTGAGGATGCATCTAGTGGTCGAATTCAAACACTTAAAAAACTTTTATACAAAGAGATGTAACTAATAAAGACACGTGGAATGTTGCGGGGAGATAACTTGTTTGCTCAAACAAAAGGATAGACACGACAACCAATAACATGAAAGTTGGAGTATATCGAGGTGCAATTAAATAGCGAAGTATAAGGTGTAATTCCATAAAGTACAGGCGTCGAATGGTGATTGATAGTGTGAACAGTACCAAACGCATCACCCAATGAGACAGAGGTAGACGCGAGTGGGACAATATATTAATGCTCATTTCCACAATGTGGCGATGTTTTCGCTCAATACACCCGCTCTACTCAAGCATATAAGGACATGAAACCTAGTGATGGATACCTTTCGAGGCAAAATGAGTATGAAACGAGAATTAAGGAATCAGTGCCACCATCACTCCAAAAGACCCGAATATACGAGCAAAGATGTTATTTTCCACAAAAAGCTCAAATTGAATGTACAGATCAACAAAATCATATAATTTGTGACGAAAAGGATATTAACATGTAAATCGCGAGTAATTATCAACAAAAAGAACATAATAGCAAAAATATTCCCGAGTAAAACAAGGTAAGGACACTGCCACCCAGCCACACACAAATCATAATGAATTAAATCAAACACATGAAAAACACGTTTAAAGTTTTAAAATAAAAAGGAAACGGCTTACCCTTAGCCATAACAGAGGGGGTACTAAGGGTGTTCAACCGGTCGGTTTGTCGGATAAGGGGTTAATCGATTTTGATTCCTACCAGTTTATAAAATTTTATAAGGAATCGAATAACCGACTGATAAGGTTGACACTTTTACCGGTTTGGTTAGTATCGGATGATGTGTCAGTTATTAACGGTTATCATATATCATTAATTTAAAATATAAATCTATATTAATATTAATTGGTAGTTAGAACCGAAAAATTTAGAATAAAAGTTAAGAAATTTAGGAGTTGGATAATTGTGTTGCATGGGAGTTGAATAAATTTTAAATTAATATTAAAATTGTACCATGAGTTGCCGCCAATAATTATTAGTTTTGGACACAATTATTAGCTATGTCGTCTTTTGTTTGCATAATTGTTTGCTTTGAGTATTCTTATTATTTAAAAATACATGGGCTAATAATTTAGGTTTAAAAATAATTTAATTTAGGCTAGGAACTTAAAGTTTTATTAGGTTTGTGATCAAGGCCCAAAGTTTAATTAAGTAATTTTTGGGGGTAAAATTAATTAATTAACGTATTATAAAATCTCTTACAGGTTATCTGTTTAGACCGATTACCAAATAATAAAACCAAGAATGAAACTGTTTAACCGACATAACCGGATAACTGTATCCGGTATTAACCGGTTAACCGAATTGAATTCCAATTTGATTTTGACTCGCTCATCGGTTTTATGTTTTTTAACAACCCTAGGTATATGCATAAGGTTTAGGCAATAACCAAGAAACAAATAGCACTCTAAACTTGTTCAAAATAGAATTAACACTATAGGATACATGTCCTAGGCGAGCTTGCCTTGAGTAAAAAGAAGCTTGAATATGATTATTCTGAATAAAAGAGAAAAAATTTGCTTCACCCTGATCCAGCATATAGAGTCCATTTTCACCGTGACCAGTGATTATAAAATGGACAAAAATATCGAAGAATGAAGGGGGGGGGGGAGTACATATCCATTTGACATAAAACTTCT
>JAULKM010051219.1:0-12727 GCA_032355605.1 Rubia tinctorum
CTATCTCTCCCCCCTCTCCCTCCCCCCTCTTTACAAGCTTGTATATGTATGCATAATTTTATATCTAGTATGGCATTTACCATTATATGAGCAAACGCCTAGAAAAATCCCTTGTCTCCTTGGAAGAACTTGCCATTATCAACTTAATTGTAGTTAAGAGCACTTTATGGCTTAAAAATAATACATTGAGAGGTACCGCGATGACCTCTCAAATTTTGGCTCCGCTGCCAGGGACAAGACGTATATTTTAAGTGTTTGAGCATATTTTGTTTGAATATGTGCTATTTGTGAATATTTGTTAGTTTATTTTTATGTGGTTTTTATTTTATTATTGTTTGGATTGGAGAGGTATTGTTCAAGTTCTTGGTGTATGGTTCGTACTCGATCTTCTTCATAATAACCCCTACACTACAACCCCGAGTAAGAATTGAACATAAGAAGGGATATGAGGCTTTCTTTGGAAAGTGTGAATAACAACCTTCCTAGTGACCATTTTGCAGAATCTTCTACCTCTATGGATCATTACAAGGAGCATGAGGAGGATATGGGAGAAGTACATCAACATCCTCCCATTTAAGGGAGGAATATCCCGTTGAGGCAAATTCCATTGCGGGGGGTTATGGCTCCCAATCTAGAACACCAACTAATGTGCATCACATATCCGGAGGTTGGAGCTACTGGGTATTTCGAGTTGAAGTCCAGATTGATACATTTGCTACCATCCTTTCTTGATAGGCAAGGGGAAGATCCTAATAAACACCTCCTTGATTTTTATATGGTTTGTAGTGGGATGCTTCCTAAAGGAGTGAATGAGGAGCTATACATGTTGAAGGCCTTCCCATTCTCATTGCGAAAATACTACAAGTGATTGGCTCCATTATCTTCCACCCGAGAGCATTACCTCATGGATTGAATTAAAGAGGAAGTTTCTTTCCAAATACTTCCCAGCTTCAAAATCTGCCATCTTGAAGAAGGATATAAGCAACATTATCCAATGGCATGGGGAGTCCTTTTATGAATTTCGGGAGAGGTTCAAAAAGCTTCTTGCTAGTTTTCCGTATCATGGCCATTCAGATGGGGATTTAGTCTACTATTTCTATAATGGTTTTTTTGATCAAGATCAAAGTCTAATGAGGGGAGCTTATAATGGTTCTCTTGGGAACAAGTCCTTTAGGGAAGCTATGGATCTTTACGAGGAGGTAGCTGAGGAGTCGAGAAACTTTAGCTCGAGAGCTAATTTGAGAAAGAAAAATCCCAACAATGCAAGTGCTTCTTCCAATTAGGGAATGCTTGAAGACCAATTGTCGACTCTCACCTCTATGGTCAAGGCTTTGATGACACAATTTGGAGCAAAACCCCATGTAAAATCTTGCAAGGTTTGCTCTTCTCCGCATTCTACGGACTCATGTCATACTTTGCAAGATGATTATGTGGAGGAGGTTAGTGCTATGGGGCATCAAAGAGGCCAAGGGTACCAAAATCAAGGGTATCAAGGATACCAAGACTACCAAGGAGGTAGAGGTTACCAAAACTGGCCTTATAATGCCGATATGAAAATGCACAAGGAAGCCAAAATGTTCAGCCTTACCGTCCCCCTCAACAACAATATCGGCAACCATAACAGCAATACCAAAGGCTTGGTGATAAGCCCCACAATCAAGGCGAAAGTTCGGGGATGTCAAACCAAGAAGTAATGCAAGCCATTGGGAAATTGACCATATGTGTAGATAAGGCCGATAAACACCAAGAGAAAATTGACTCTAGCATAAAAAACCTAGAGACTCGAACAAGCCAAATGGCTCAAATATTGAATCGAATGGAGTTAAGAGATTCGGGAAAACTTCCTTCTCAACCGGAGCTTAATCCTCATCAAAATGTGAGTTCCATCTCATTGAGGAGTGTAAAGGAAGTGAAAATACCCCAAGGCAAGGTTAATCTTAAGCGGGTGTTTGAAAAGGAAGAAGATGTTGAGAAGAAGGCAAAGGAGTTGGCCAATGAGAAGATGAATGAGGGGGAAGAAATCGAGGTGGAGAACTTCGTCCCTAGACCGGGATCAAATCCCAAATCCTCATCACCCCTTCGCAATAAATCCAAAGTGGCGGAGATCCTTACCTATGAGGCTGAACAACCATTTTCGAAGGCCTTGAAGGATAGGAGGACCAAGGAGGATATCAATGACATCTACGAAGTCTTTCGTAGATGTGAGGTAGACATTTCACTTTTAAATGCTATAAATCAAATTCATAGGTATGTTAAATTTCTCAAAGAATTGAGTACCATCAATAGGAAACAAAAAAATGCAGAGTAAAAAAGAAAAAGTGAGTATGTCTCGGTTGTTTTTGATAAGGAGTTACCTCCCAAATGCGATAATCCGGGAATTTTTACAATTCCTTGTGAGATGAGAGGGAAATGTGCTGACAAGGCCATGCTAGATTTAGGTGCTTCCATTAATGAGATTCCATATTCTTTGTATGAAAGTCTATAATTAGACACTTTGCACAAAATCAGGGTTGTTATCCAACTAGCTGATCATTCTAGCACATACCAAAAAGGTATTGTGAAAGATGTGTTGGTGAAAGTGGATTCTTTGACTTTCCCCATTGATTTCTATATCCTTGATATGAAGGGTGGTAGTCATGCCACACCTATTTTTTTAGGAAGTCAATTTTTAAAAACTTCATGGACAGTAATTGATGTACATAATGGAACATTAACCATGGAATTTAATGGGCAGAAGGTGGAATTTGACACTCACACTTCTATTGATCCTCTTAGTAGATATCAATCTTGCCAATCTATTGATGATAATAATGATATAAAGCAAGATGCTTTTGAGCCCAATGATGGTAGTTCCTCACGTGTTACCAAAGATGATGCTTTGTTTGTAAATGTTGTTAGTACTAATATGCAAAAAACAACAATGGCAAATACTCTCGTGGAAAAGCAACTTCAAACACCCTTCGTGTGTCCAGGGGAAAACCTATAAAGGTGGGTTTCTCTCCTTCTCATGAAAAGAATTCGGTGGAAGAGTGCAATCCCCCTAGGAGAGAAACCCCTGAGGGCTCATTCAATTGAAATTTTCATGGAATAAAAAGGTGAGCTACTTGACATGTTGAGAGAACATGAAGAGGCATTAAGCTATGTGCGGAAAATCTTGATAGGGGATGATGTAGACCCCACATATTTCTTCCCTGATAGAGGGAAGGAAACCGATCTTCTCGGTCTAGGTAATGAGTAAACCCCAAGAAGGGAGGTAAGTCGTGCCAACGACGTTAAATAAATTTTGTTATGAACATCCGGTTTGTCACCTCTCCGTTAATGTTATTTCAATTTAAGTTGTTATGAGTAATTTCAATAATCTGCATTGTTCTTTTCACGGTGGTGTTTTGCTATGATTTTACAGGAAATTGAAAAGGGTATGAAGGAAATGATAAGGGGAGAAAGGCTTGAAAGTAGGTAAATTTTGAATTTGTTTGACAAGTGTGGGAAACTATGTCTGTCACGAGTCGCAACAGCTCTATTCGCGACGAATAAGGTATTTTGGAAAACTCCTAGTCCATTTTGGTCAAGAGTCACGACAGCCCTGTCCCGATCGCGACCAAACTCATACAAGATTTTGAAAATCTGAACTCCCAGGTCCAGTTTCTCGCGATCGCGAATGAGGCATTGGAGTCGCGATACACTTGTCGTGATCGTGATGGAAATTAGAGGGATTTTGAAATTTTGCAACTCCCATGACCGGTTTCTCACAATCGCGACATACCTATCATGAGTCACGACACTCTGTTGCGATCGCGATATAAATAAGAGAAAGTTAAGCAATTTAGCAACTTCCAGGACCATATTTTCGTGATTTGCGACAAACACATCGCGAGCGTGATGACAGTTTGACTATTCATAATCTGTTGACTTCAGCGTTGAGACTCGCAACAAGCCCATCAGGACTCGCCAAAAACCCATCGCGAGCGCGACACTGTTCACATATACCAGATTTCGAGGGAAGAACCCTCATTTTTCAAACCTCTTTTATTCTTCCCTTTTCTTCTACGCTGTCCCACCTCCCCTTATCCACCAAATTCGGCCGGATTCTTCCATAAAAACTGGCCGAAAACATTCCCCATCACTTCCCCATCAAAAATTCGCATCAATTCCACTGATTAAGCCAACAATTCATTTTAACTCAAAACCCTAGAAATTGGGGATTTTGAAATTTCGGTTGCTTAGGCTAGGGTATTTTTGTGGGCTTGTTGAATTCATCATCCTAGGCTTTGAATTGGTACAATTCTTTAATTCTTTGCTTTTGAATTTTTATATTGTTTGAATATGTGGATTGTATGAATGTGCTAATTTGTGGGAATTTTTGTGACTTGATTTTTGTGAATGTGTTCATTTGATGGACTGATATTGATGATGTGGGATGTTGGTTTTGTGATTATTATATGAATAGATTCTTTTTCTGGTATTATAATGTAATGGTAGTATATTGATGATGTGAATAGGTTCTTGTATTGGTAGTATAATGGTAGCATAAAGTATTGTTCTTATTCTAATTCTTGTTCCGGTAGTATAAGGTGAATAAATTCATGGTATGATTTGGGGATGTTTCATAGGTTCAGGAATGGATTATTTTGTGATATTCATTAGCCTTAATATTGGATTATGGAATTATTGTAGATTTTGTCCATGAATAAGTTTTGTTCTTTTGGTGTTTATTTTGGGGCTGTGATTTTGAAGGATGGTATTTTGGATATTATCTTTGACTATGTATATTACCTTAGATTGGTTGAATTGGCGAATCTTTGTGAATACACTGATTTGTGGAATTCTTGCTCCATTGAGGGAATATTGTTAGGATTGTTGTTGTTTTGGAAATGGTTAGAATAATTTTGCTAGTTTAGTTTTAGTATCATTCTCGGTTTGCTATAGTTAATGCATATATGGATATACTAGTTTGGATTTGATTATACTTTTATTAGTCTAGTTTGGCTATTTAAACGTACTTCAGTTTTGTCAGTATATCCATGTGCGTCTGATGTGGTTTGTTGTTTGAATAGACATGGCCCCAAGGAAGAGAAGAAAGAAGGTCCTTCTGCCTCATCTCCACCTCCTCCGCCAACAGTCAAGCCTGCACCACCACCTCTCCCGGACAGATTCATGGGATTGCGTCAGATCAACAACGCTTATGCTGAGAGGTGGGACACTTTATCTTTGAGGAAGATACAGCAGACGTGTTTCGCTGATGAAGCCGCATTGGAGGCCCTTTAGCTGAAGGATCAGGTCCTATGCCTCCTTGATAAAGGAGGTATGAGAGGTTTCTTATCTCAAGGAACACTCACATACCGGAGATACACCCGGGAGTTCTTGTCCACGGTCAAGACATATAAAGAGAAAGATGGAGTGCCCTGCAAGAGGTTCATTCAGTTTCATCTGAATGACCAATCATACGAGATAAGCCTCTCAGATATTAAGGAGGCCTTTGGGTGGAACGGGGTGGATATCCGAGCGAGGTTTGATCTAGAGCAAAACACTCCCACCAGTGAGGAGAGCTTCTTGTTCTGGCACACCATCCCCAGGAAGGTGCTGAATTTCAGGGATAATAACAATGTAATCATCCCTCCGGTGCTTTGATATGTGCACTGCCTCCTCTCCACCACTCTATTCTCTTGCGCTAAGGCAATAAATGTGCCAAATTATGGGATCTGGTTTCTTTGGGAACAGACTAGTAAGGGCACAAGATATGGAGAATGGGTGGATTTATGGGTCACGAAGGTCCTCGAGGTGGCAAACAAGGACAAGGGCGAGATATCTTTAGGGGGCATGATCACCCTACTTGTGGAGCATTTGCGCATTTCCACACCTGATGGCCTTCATCGACTTGGTCGAGGGGATTCTATCGCATCACGTTGATCCGAATGGTCAACTTCCACTTGATCAAGACAACGACGGATCCACAAGTATTTCATTGGTTGTACAGGGCTGGAGGTGCCACATTCATGAATCTTCCACAGTCCCAACATACGAAGCTAGAGTTGGTCACACCGATAACTGATTTGGCGATGGAGCCAGATCAAGAGTGTAGAGGGGGATTTCTACGGGAGATTAACAACCTCCTGGTCTATTCTGGCGGTGGTGCTCTACCTTTTGCTATGGATCCACCACGGGATGCACCCAAATTTCCATATCCTTCTCCACAGCACCACCAGACAGATCCGATGCAGGAGGATCACAGCAGTCGCAGCCATCCTCAGCAGCCGCCAGCAGAGTTGTTTACCAGTAGAACGAAATGATCTACAACCACAACATGTACATATCACGGAACTTGTTCGATATTGATGGCGAGATTGATCAGCTCGTATACAAAGTGTAGGAATGCAGGCACACACTGGTGACACCGCATGACCAGATCCCGGAACGAGGCAAATTGGATGGCCCAGTATCAACATCGCTATGGAGATGGAATATCTTCCTCACATCAGTAATTGTGAACATTTCATTCTCCGTACCCCCTACTTCGATATGTACTTTCATATGCATTGTGATTTGCCCTAGCTTGGATACATTGAGGGCAATGTAGGACTCAAGTGTAGGGAATGGAATAGTAGTTTTCTTTTATTTTTATTTTGGGATGCTGTTTTCTTTTGGGATGATTTATGTTTTCATTTGGGATGATTTATGTTTTCTTTTGAGATGATCTAGAAATTTTGTTTTTCCTTTATGCTGTTTTTCTTTTGGGATAATCTAGACATTCTGGATAGTTTTATTGCTTTTAGGGATACTCTGTTTTGTTGCATTCGAATGCTTTAGCAGCTTTGAAATGCATAAAGCTATTTATCTATTTTTTATTGAAAATTTTGGGAAAAAAATAAGAAATAATAAAAAAGAAAACCCGCTAAGTTGAAAACATGAGAGGGCAATTTAGGCAACATTGGAGACCTGGATAGGCCACAAACCCGAAAGGGCGGCCTAGGTAAAAATGAGAGGCTAAATGTTGGTGAGATGTGAGCCAAAAGAAACATGATGTGTGGCTAGAATGAAAACCCTAAATGGCTCCTAGGAAAATTGAGAGAAAGAGAGAGAAAAATTGGTTAAATGTTTACTCATTTGCCGGTGTTGGAGTCATAAGGTTGCGGTTGACAATTGGATGATCGGGTAGCCTAACATCATGACACTTCTTGGGATTGGGTAATTTAGCAGGTAAAAAGAAGTAAGGTATGAAATTCTTGATTCTTGGTATACTTCATTTTTTGGTATATATATTGGTACGAAGTGAAGCATGTATTTGAACATTTCATATAGTTTTTGCTTTACTTGACCCCATTGGATTTTGGGAAATATCAATTCGGGGTTAGGAAATGCTTCTATGGAATTAGGGAATTGATAGGTAGTATATTTGGGTAGATATGGGAATAAGGGTTATGTGTAATAGAAACTTTTGGGGAATTATGATATTGAGATTTTTTTTTGAGACTTTAATTTGGAGGATTATTAGAATTAGGATGGGGACATTGTATTCTTGAATCTTTTCTGACTCGAGAACGAGTATTGTTCAAGCGTAGGGAGGTTTGATATGTCCATATTATACGATGAGTTTTTGGATCTTTTGTACTCATTTTGGTATACTTTTATGCTTTGTATACTCCATTTTACCTTGAAATTCTATTACTAGAGTTAAGAGCAACTTTATCGGTCTTATCACTTTTAATAAGGATTTCGTAAGACAAGGTAATTGTTTGTAAATTTGAAGACCATGAAGACTATATTTTGAAAATAATGAAGACCTTGAAGACCCAAAGAAGGGAAAATGATACAACTACACTTAGAACAAAATGAAGGCAACATGTGAGGGCAGAGTACCGTGGTTGTCGTGACGGTCCTCGGCCCATATCTAATTTATAGACTTTTTGTACTATAAACACTCTCTAGTTTTCTCCTTCTTCTATCTTCTTCCTCTCCCAATTCTACTGCTCTAAAACCCTAGTTTTTCATCCTTTCCATCTTTGTTTTATCTTGAATTCATGTTTGAATTGCTATTGTTGTTTAGTATGAACTCTATTTAGCTAAACTTAACCTTGGGAGCAATTGATTAAGGCTTCCAAGTCATGTCTTGACATCTATATGTAAGTTATTTAATGCTTTGCTATTGTGTATTAATATGCTTGAATTTGGCTTTTAAATACATTAATGGTATTGGAAGTTCGAGTATATGAATTGCTTGTATGATTAAGTGTTAGGATTTTGGGAAAGTAGCTAATTCTCCTTTCTTTAAATATGAAATCCAAAGGCATGAATTAGAGATTCTAATATGGTTGATGATTTGATGAATGCTAGACAAATGTGATAATGTCGAATTCTTTGTCATGTTTGTTTTGTGTAGCAAATAAGAGAGGTTTATGAACGTTAAACATTCTTGACTAATCTTGTATAAATGCATGAATTGGTTCAATGCTTAGACATGGTGAAGTGTTTATAAGTGTTACCAAGCTTGTTGATTCTTCGTACTTAATGCCATTAATGGGATACTTTTAGGTGTTGAACTACTAAAGGGGTCATTAGTGAGGTTTAGCAAGAGATGTTGAATTCATTCTTGTAAACTATTATCAAAGAAGCGTAGAATATTTATCTTCACAACGAGTAGTAAAAGTGTTGAATAGATTATATGTTCAATGATAAATAAAAGGGTTGGAAGTAGAAATCATTGCACCCAAGATCCCGTAATTCGTATTTAAACTCTTTTTAGTAGTTGTTGCTTATTTAGTAGATATACATGGTTTGTTAGTTTAACTTGTCTTTAAATTGATAACTTAGAAAAACCAATACAAAAACCCCCCTCTGTACAAGCTTTTATATGTATGAATATCTTTATATCTAGTGTAGTATTTACCATTATATGAACAAACACTTAGAAAAATCCCTTGTCACCGTGGATGACCCCGACTTGCCATTATCTTCTTAATTGTAGTTAAGAGCACTTTAGGGTTTAAAATAGTAAATTTGAGAGGTACTACGAAGACCTCCAGTTTACCCGAATTTCAACAGTCTACTTCATCTTACAATCTGTGGGGCCAACCATCAAGAAATGAGTCGAATTGGATGCAGTCTTGGGGAGACTCCATCTTCGGGTTTCAGCAGGATGTGAGCCTCCTTGGTGGCCACCATCATTAGGGAGAGATGACTTACAGGTTCAAAAATGGTTGATGATTAGCGGCAATATTTGAGGATATATGGTTCAATATGGATATGATCAGCTGCAGTATTTGATAATCAGCTGCAGGAGATCATTGATAGGTTGATAACCCCGGGCATTGAAGATGAGCACCCTCACCAAGAGCTGCACAAGAAGGGGCATGGATCCAGACGTGGCGGACGATGTTGAGGACTTTCGGTGTTTCCAATCTTTTTCATAGATTGGTCACATGCATTGAGGAAAGTGCATAACTAAGTGTGGGGGAATGGTTGGAACACCTTCATATGGGTGGCATCTCTTTTTCTTTTATCTCATTATACGGATTTTTCTTTAGATTTGGATGATAACTATTTTCCATATTTCTTTTATTTCACTTTTTTTGAAAACTTATCTTGTTTGGTTTGCTTTTGAAAACATTTTTTATAGGGGTGAGGGAACCTTTTGTAGTAGTTTAGGATGATGGAACACTTTGGTGGTTTTAGTTTGTTTTTGCTTAACCTGCCCCTTCCCAGTGCGTCCTTAAACACACGAGAGGGGGCTGTCTATGTTTTAAAGGTCAAAGATAAAATTTATAATTTTCTCCCATTCCTACTACTATGCTACCAAAAATGGTAGATAGTGTCAAGTATCGAGATCATCCACAGAGATGTTAGGAATCTAGAAACTAGCTACGCACAACCGTGGTCGGGTCGTCAATCAAACTACATGTTAAGAATAACAAGTGTATATCCTCGATTGTATATAACGAGTGTATATCCGACCACATGTTAGGAATAATGAGTATTAGGAATAACGAGGGTATATCCTCGTCAATCCGACCATGTGATAGGAACAACGAGCATGTAATCAACAATGATAACAATTGTATGTAAACTAGCACTTGAAAGTATTTACGTAACATGATCGATAAATGGCTCTTATCCTCGATTCATTCACATGTAAGAATATAAACCTATCTTATGCCTATGTCACATAGCGTGAAGATAGCCAGATATTTTCCTTAATAGTCACACGAGGTATTACCACCAATATATGCTTATCTCACTATCTCCGTAATTAGGGATGCGCTCTATTCAAGTGACTCCACAGACCATCGCTGTTATCTTACTCTCAATGCTAACTTGCCACCGCTTAGAGGAACAAATCCCGCCTATTAGGGCAATGCCTTGCGTAGGTCGCAACCCAGACTCTCCACTGTGGATCTCAATCCCTAGACCTAGAGGCAAGGGGAATTGATATCTTGTGATGACTCTAAAGTTGGCACGACTTTGTGATTTCTCCAAGCCTGCACAACCCTAGTTGCTATAAACAATTATGCTCAATCTATTAGGGTAAGCCAAGGGTTTTCCCTCATTGGAATTTTCCAAATCGACCACCCAGCATATGATTTCTCTGCCACGACTATCCAATTAGAATTATGGTTTAACACATGCAAAGATATTTCATTAAGGTAACATGAATGCACTCATCTCACCAGTGTTCTTTAACCTACTCCATGATTCTAACACTCCAACGATAGAAATGATATCTAACATGATTTTGCACTATCTTACAAGTATGGATGCATCACCATAATGGCATAACATAAATCTCCAAAGAAGGTAAAGCACAAATCAAGCACAAATATTCATACGAATTAAGATAGGAGAATCTGAATCTCAAAAAAGCATAAATAAAATCATGAATACAAACACACCCCAAGCTTAATAAACTACTCCCTTGACATTGAATCCAAATATTTCATTGGATTCAATTCCAGTTTGGCAAAAAGGAAAATAAAAGATGAAAAGAAAGAAATCTAGATAGAATGGAGAGTGTTTTCTCTCTAGACTACTCTTGAAATGAAAAATATGAACATAAGCTTTGACCCTAATTGGCCTTGGTCTATATATATAGAAGTAGTGAATTGGGCCTAAAGATAGGCACAAAAGTTTCCAAAAACCATAGCAGATCCAATTAGCACGGGGGTACCTCGTGACACATCTCGTGCCCCTCTTGCTGGCGCGGTATGCCGATCCTGGCACGGGTCATTCCGGTTGTGATGGTACGGTCTTCAAGCTTTGGCACGGCTTTTCCGGTTGTGCTGGCGTAGCCTGTCGGCTTTGGCAAGGGCCGTCGGCTTGCTCTCCATTTTGCTCCTTCTGATCCGGGTCCCATGTTGTTTGGCAAGCCCTGTCGGTCGGATCCTACTTTTGCTAACTAACTCGCTATGTCCTGCATCATGCTTCACACCCTGTGGGCCGGTCTTGGCATTTGTGACTTGAAATGGTGCAGGTCGTGTAAAACGAAACGCCCCGCTTCCAAACTTAGCCAATTTTGGAGTAAAAGTGTGACTTGGAGTGCACGGCTTGCCGAAACTGGGACCCCTCGTGCTGGAGATTTACACGTCCCATGTTGGTTGGTACAGGCCGTACCAAGGCTCCCTGACATAGGCCATGCTAGGTGATATGGGTCGTGCTAGCTTTGGCCTCGTGCGGCAGCTGCTGATTTGGTTGCCAAACTTCTTTGCTCCACTACGGATGAACCGTTGGTCCGATTCAAGAGTTCTTACAGCCAATTTTATCGCGCTCGAGAAGAAAAGTATATTGGTGCTATTATCAATCTCTGATTCTTCTCGGATCTTTCTTTGAAATTTGTGCAATTCTCGGACAATAATCTTTCCACTTTGGACTTGGCCTTTGTGAACTCCGAATTCACCTTTCTTGGTCCCAATTCCATCTACTTCCATGAATTTAGGTTTTTAGCTTTCAAATCTACTACCACCCTTGTGGGTGGCCTTCAAATATACTACCACGACTTAAGGTTTGTGGCCTTCTACAAAAGATAATAAAAAGAAGTACTCATGAGCCACTTAATGATGAGATCAAAAAGTAAGATCTCGGCGCCTGTGAATGCAAAGTATCAATTAGTTCTAATTAAGTCAACAAAACTCAGGATTTAGACAAGAAAATCAATTATGGTCGTCTAAACCCTTTGTCGTGCAAACCTAACTAAAACTAGAAATCAACCAAAAAAATATGATAATAAATTTGTTTTAAAATGCATTGGCTAACGCATGCTATATGGTGCACATCAATCCCCACTACACTTAAACTTTTACTCGTCCTCGAGTAAACAAAAACAAGAAAAGATCTAAGCGAAATGTAGCTTGGAAGGAGAAGTTAGCCAATGCATTCAACTTATTCCCAAGCTACCCTAATTCCCCCAAAGAAGTAAGAATCTTACAACTCTCACACTCCCCAAATACCAAAGTAACCTAACCATCCTAAAATATTGTGAAGAAAAAGGTAAGCATAAGAATGATAAGTGTTGAACTAGATTACTCCACCGAATTTTCTACCAAAAGCAATATAAGAGTTATTGCTGAAAAAACCACCAAGGATAATCCACAAGATCATCAACTTAGTTGTAGCTAAGGATTACTCAAGATTCTCAACTTAGCTAAAACCAAGGATAAAGCCACAAGATCCTCAACTTAGTTTCCATTCTCTCTCAATTTCTCTCATTTTGCCTAGGAGCCCTTTTGGGTTTTCATCCTAGCAT
>JAULKM010051230.1:0-12726 GCA_032355605.1 Rubia tinctorum
ATCTCACTCCCTAGGTAAATTCCATCACTTGTAGAGCTAGCCTAGCACCACCAACTTGTAAGAATCCATTTCAAAAAAGTTTCAAGAAATGATAACAAATATGTTTTAAGAATATTTGGAGAAGATATTATCATAGTATATACTTGTTTTGTTATTGCTCTCATTTTCAGACACATCATCTTTCTCACAGAAATCTGCAGCTGAGGAATGTTCCAATAAGACCAAGTTAAAACTACTTTTATCAAATGTAGAAAACCATAACTAAAAATCACTATGATTGTAGTTTAAAATGGCCTAGTACCTCTCCTATTAAGCAAATGGACTTCATATGAGTGAATAATGGGATGTCTGGGGGCACTTTGCACTCATGCTATACCATTATGGAATATCAGCTAAACCTCAGAATGAGACAATACCAGTAACTTTACAACAGAAAATCATGAACCAGACCAGTAACTTGAAAACACATAAACTACATAATAAGACCATAAACGTAGAAAATATGTCTGACTTTAATATTTAAATAATATTGAAGTAGCAACATTATTAGGATTTTGGTAAAATACCTGATAACTTCCATCCCCCGAGACTTTATGTTCATACAATCCATAAACATTTAGCCTGTGAGAGAATCAAAATTTAAAATCAGTTATTGACTTATCCACAATAAAGAGTTAAGAATGTAAGAAAAAATTCCATATTTATTAGTATTAGTTGAATAACGGGGTTCTAGTACATGTACTCTACAAAGTTTGAGCAACTGAAAGAATACACTTAGCAAAACTCAGCAAGCACTTGATCCAGGTGTGTCCCTTCTTGCCTCCAACAACCACCAAAGCATTACTGAGAAATGAGTTACAACTCATTTATTTCTTTATAAATCAATCAAAAATATATATCTCTAAAAGAATAATAAAAAACAGATGAAGCACATTTATCTTGAGTCCAAAATAGCCTATTCAACACCCAAATGAACATACAAGCCTTCTAGTAGTCCAAGTGGCATACTATTGTAATTTAAAGAGCAGTAAATAAGTAAATGGTTTAGCATATTCCTCTCACATAATACCTCAGAGTTAATGTGTAGCTGCCAACTCCCAAGGTCATTTCGATTAACAAATGTCAGGATGGATCCATCATCCATCACTGCTTTCGCTATCATCTGGTGTTCATCAGTGCATGTTCTGATGAAGAATGTTTTTGGATTGGTCTGAAGCTCTTTGGAAATGTCTGGACAACCTTGCCCTCCATCTAAACTCTAGTTCCATTCCTAGAAAACATATCATCTTCCATTGAAGTAAAAATTCAAAAAACTTCACCACGACCAGTTCTCTCTTCTCTGCAATAAAAACCCAATCTTTGGTTAACCTCAATATCAAACCATATGGGGTTGACTTTTTCAAGGATTAAACCAAGAACACAGATAAAAAAACATAAAAAATACACCATTTTTATCTAAAAACATGTAATGTCAAACCTTAACCTCAGGGAAAACATTTAAGGTTGGCTTTTTCAAGAATCAACACCGAAAACCCAAATCAAACTCCTGTATTATTCAGATTCATCAATTAGGTAACCTCAGTAAAAGCACCATAGGCAAGTAGCAAGATAAAAAAACTATTTGGATTTTGGTCTTGATGTAGAGGCCAAATGTGTTTTGAAAGATGTAATCATAAGTATCCTTACACCATACTGTGTTGGATTATAAAAGAGCATTAGTAACGATATAGATATTAGTGTAAAAGAAACAAAAGAAAATTAAAGATGATTTAGCCCAAGCATAAGCTCACATATCAAACAAAAACTTAAGATGATTCTAGTGAAACAACATACTTCAGCAACTCTCACTACCCTTAAAAAGCACATTATGTGATCAAGGAACAATACTTTTTACAGTTTAGAAAAATTGGCATCTCACACCCATAATGAGAAACTAAAGACCACTTTATAAGTATGGTGCATTTCCATTAATCTTCACATGGTTATTCAAATTTTAAACGATACCAGAGTGGATTTCTATTAAATGAGTTTAGATACGTCTAGTTATAAAGAAGGGAAGTAATACAAAGCACCGAATATGCTGCAGCCAGAAAATGCTTACTAAACATTATGCCGTGGAAAAAAATCAAAATCGTAATGATTAGTAACAATTGTATTCAGTACGTAATTTAATTTCTCGCTCCCTCGTTTCTTTTATCTTCTTTTTTTGTTCCCTTTTCACCCACGGTTGCAAGAAGGAGAAGGAAGCATACTTGTCGAATTTGTAACCATGAAGCAGAAATTCTGCAAGGATAGTTTTTGTCGAAGTAGCAATACAGCCAAACAACGTAGCCAAGAATCCAAAGATATTGAAACTAACCTCTGTAATAGAAGTAAGAAGAATTCCTCCCAAAATTGGGGACAAAGATGCCCAAGTTCTCCAGTTAAAGTACTTTCTCCAAATAAGCCACTGCAAAAAAACTATTTCAAGTATATGGTATAAGTTGCAACATCACAGATTATACAAAGTAAAATCAAGATCACATTTAGGAAAACTTATATGGATTAATTTTTTGATATATCAGTTGCTTCCAGCAAATGTATCTTCTCGCCTGTTGTTGTAGGAGTAAAAGATTTTATGGTTTGCATGAAAGAAACAGGGGTGTTGCGCTAGCTGACGTTCCTCGAGACAATGTTTATGCATAAAACAAAGGCATATGAAATTAAATTAAAATGATCCCATTTAAAATGTGCAAATAATAAAATGAAACACTTTTGATATACTTCTGAAAGCTAAATTTACTTCCAGGAGCTAGATGAACATGCACATTGGGGAAAATTAATTACTACCTATTTCTAAAAAAGAGATTATGAGAAGGAAATATATATAATTGCATACTTACACTAATAAATCCATTACACAGAGTTAAGTAGTCGGCCTTATTGATAGAGCGGAAAAACTTTTTGAAAAAGCAACCCCGCAGGATCAAACGAAGATGCTATCAGGTACCTGTACTATGAACTCCTACATTGTAATGTAAAAGCAACATGAAGAAGACATGATAATTAGACTAATCGAGCTTCCATTAGCTTTTGCTTAAAAAGTGCATAAGATAATATATACATAAGGAAAGAAATGGACTCGCAATATAAAAGAATATGGGTATCTTTGTCTAGAAACTTGTGTGTGCTTACAAAAGAAGTTTTATGAGTAAGTCTCAATCTGGAAGGATCTGCAAAGGAGGCTGAAAACTCATAGTGGTGGGATGAGGTGTCCAGCTCCCATTCCTTCCAGCCCCGAATCTGAAAAGCAAAATCATCAACGGAAATAAAAGAAGTTATGAGGTAGATTTGGATACCTAAGTCTTTAGATGCCATGGTTGAAGCACTATAATTCTTTGAAGGCTGGCAATAAGAAGATGTGGATGTGCTATTGATGAGTGATGAAGCTCATCCACAGATAGTAAAAAAGGTAAAAGTTTAGCAGGGTCGATGTAGAACTTGTCTCCAACAGCATACGACGTTGCGAAAATCCCCTCCATCATTTTAATTGAAAAGAACTGCAACAACAGCAACAGAAAATCATCACAACAACCTGAACGTCCAACTTCTTCGTTCAAAGGTACAAACTTTACAATAATTCAGACTCACAGATTAATTGATAGGTCCGAAAATCTCATCCACTTTACCCATCTGGGTCTTGTTTTCAAGGTATATGAGAGCATTAAAGTACGGGATTTTCTTATTTGTGAGCTTCGTCACGGCGTTTCGCTTGCAAGCATTAACAAAGGTAGAAACTCCTGCATTTTCCCCAATAGATTATCCTAATAGGCATTGAGAAATGGGGAAAAAAATAAAACCTGCAGGAATGATGAAATTCTCAAGAAGAAGGTCCCAAGAAGAAGAGGAGAGGCATATTAAAGAAGAAGAAGAAGAGGAGGCTTTGGAATAAGGAGAGGTGGGGAGGGGAAGATGTGGGGGAGGGGGGAGATGAAATGTATGGCATTAATTAGAGGGAAACTGTAAAGAGTATAGAAATCAATAAAATAATTAATTTAGTAGAAAATTCTTTGGAAAAGGCTGATGCGGCGAGATGATGTGAATATATGTGAGAGTGCCACATGGCCAAAAGTTTTCTGCTTTAGTAGTATTTATAGATAAATATAAGTAAGGGTAAAGCATTGATTAGTTAATGTTAACTTAGTTATTAGTATTTATATAAAGAAAGTCAAGGGTTGGCCATTGATTAATTAAATTCAATTTAGTTATTAATGTTTATATATGGAAAGTCAAGTTAGGGTTTACAGTTCATTAGTTAAAGTCAATTTAGTTATTACTGTTTATATATATTAAGTGAAGTAAGGGTTGATCGTTGATTAGTTAAATCCAACTTAGTTATTAGTGTTTATATATACTAAGTCAAGTGAAGGTTGATCGTTGATTAGTTAAAGTCAATTTAGTTATTAGTGTTTATATATACTAAGTTAAGTAAGTATTGATCATTGAATAGTTAAAATCAACTTTGTTATTACTATTTGTACATAGAAAGTCAAGTAAGGATGAGCGTTGATTAGTTAAAGTCAGACATCTCTATTTTAATTTATATGTACTAATTCAATGAATGGTTGACCGTGATTATTTAAAGTTAAATTTGTTATTGATATTCGTTGAACGTTGATTAGTTAAAATCAAATGTTTTTATTCTTATTTATACTTACTGAGTTAAGTATGGGTGTCGACCGTTGATAGTTAATGTTAATTTAGTTATTAGTGTTTACATAGAGAAATTCAAATTAGGGTTAACCATTGATTAGTTAAAGTTAAACATTATTATTTTTATTTACCTACACTAAGTCAATTAAGGGTTGAACGTTAATTAATTAATATCAAATTTTTTCATATTTATATATATTAGGTCAATGAAGGGTCGAACCTTGATTAATTTAAGTCAAAATAGTTATTGATTAAAGTCAGCAAAAGAAATTAACGATTTTTAAAGTTAAGAAAAAAATATCTTAGGTTAGAGCGCCTGCGCGCAACTGCTTTCAGACCATGAAATTTTTGCAAAATTTTGAATTTTTTTGTGGATAGATTGAATTTTTAAAAAATTTTAGCATCAGTTTTTTGAAACCGGTGACACTGCCTCTTTTGCACCAGTTCGAAACTTGGTGCCCCTTAAACTGATGCTCAAATGTGAATATTTAACACCAGTTTTTAGAAAATCGGAGCTGAGAAAAAATAAGCCAGTGCCAACATTTTCCAAGCACCGATTGGGCACTGGCTTTTATTAAACCAGTACTTGGTTATCAACAGTGTTAAAATAAATTAAGCCGGTGCCCTACATTTTTGGGCATTGGTTTTCAAAAACCAGTGCCAATAAACCGGTGCTAGAGGGGGGTCTCTATGGTAGTGAATGACCATCTAAACACTTTGTAATGTAAACTCACTTAAATCTAGCAATCTACCATATAAAAGCTATTAAAAGATATGCTAAATGTATTAGAAAACACATGCTTCTAGCGTCCATCATGGACTAAGACCACAAAATTTACAACTCTTAGTTCCAGCTCAGCTCAGTTCGTTTGCACTCCTAATTACATTTTTTTCCATAGATTTATGAAAAGATTGTATTTCAGAAGATGGATTTATAAATAAAAAAAATTGTTTGGTGATTTCATTATTAGATTATATAAATCTAGTGACATTGCAGTTATGATTAATTAGTTGTTCACATTAACATTAACATGTCATGCCTGAAATTAATTACACTAGAATTGGTAAATGGAAAGACAACAAAACTAGGTGACAATAATCTACAGCTGGCGAAGCAATATATTGATTCGAGGTCGAAGGTGACAATAAACATGTTTTCCTAATTAATCAACCTTTGACCACTTCCTATTCTTATGCAAATAATAGACCTTTTAACTTTTCCATTCATTTTGTAGAGTGTACCACCTAAATTCAACCCCAACTGCTCCCCGTGCATTCATGGAGGAGCGGGTAGCCGGAGACGGAAGCGATGACCCTCCAATATCACCAGCCTCGTCAAACGATAATGAACCTCTTTCCCCTCCCAGCGCCCCACCGGAAAAATCCACTTCGACCTATGTCATCAAAGTTCCCAGGGATCAAGTTTACCGCATACCTCCGCTGGAAAATGCCACCATTGTGGAAAATCACCGGAAACCTATCAATGGAGGTAAGAATGCGTGTGGTGGCCGCTTGATTTGCACATTCGTTGCTGTAATGCTCATCGGGCTGGCCATGCTTTTCGGCATCAACCATTTCTCCGACCACAAATCCCCAGAATTCTCCGTGGTTCGTTTTGGAAGAAAAGCCTCCAAGTCTTCCAAAAAGCATCCCTCCAATGATAATAGCACCAATCAGTATGGAATTTCATTGCGGGTTTTCAACCCCAACAAGAAATTGGAAATTCATTATGGAGCTGGAAATGTCACCCTCAATTACAAGGGCCATGAAATTGCTCGAGGAGAATCCAAATTAGTCAAACAAGATGGTGGGAGTGCCATTGTTGTCAATCAAGTTCTCAACGGTGCGAAGGGGGCACTGCCGGATGCCAAGCAATGCACAAATGATAAACTTCCAGTGGCTCTAATTATGGGAATTAATGTTCCCATCGAAGCTAAAACGTGGGACGATGCGTTTAAGAAAGAGATGATGGTGAGGTGTAATCTGGAGGTGGATTCATTAGGGGAAGGTGGGAAACTTTTGTCTCAAAAATGTGTGACGAATTGATTAATCGATGATCATTCAAGGCTTCAACTGTGATGATACTTTGTATGAAATAATGATTTTGTCTGAGTCGTTAGGCATTATTTTTCCTCAAAAAAAATTTACTTTCATCCTGGGTGCAGATCTGGATATTCTATATCATTTTTGCAACGTTTTTGTTCTGGTAGCTTACTGCTCTGTCTGTTCCGAAAAACGAAGCTACTTTCTAATGCCAACATATAAGAAATAAACACCTGCTTTCCCAGTTCTATTCTAGAACGAGTGAGTGTAAAATACACTGGTAGCTTGATTATATCCTTGGATGATCACCTTCGTAACCTTATTTGGGAGTCATTGGCTTTTGGGAAAAAGGGAAGAAGATATTTAACAGCCGTAATTTTCTTGGCTCTCTCTTTTTTTAACACTTAAATAGTGATGCAAAAGATTCCTTTTGAGTTGTGAGAGTTCCCAAAAATAGTTACTTTGAGTCCAATCTCTTCGAGAACCTGCAAAGCTTCCGGGGTGGTTCTCAGGGAGGAAGTTACGATGCTCAAGTTAGTGCACTACTGCAGGATAGATGGACCGGTATTTCGACCCCTTTAAATACTGGTGCCTAAGTAGGTCGTTGCTAGAATGGAGATTTTGAACACCTGCACTAAGAACCGGAGACAGAATGACTAGCATCAGTTGAGTTTACCGGCGAAAATAAAAGTGAACAGGTGCTAAGATGGGGCACCGGTTGCGTGGTCGGAATCGATGCTAGTAAATAGGTGATTAATAAAACCGTGAAAATAAACTCACCGCCAAAATATGAAACTCAGAAATTGATAAAGAAAAATAAGACGAGCAAAACACATAAAAACCTAGAAATTCATGTAAAATAACTAGAAAAATTCATAACCGCAACCCAAAAGTTTATCACATATGAAAATACATAACAACCCATATATAATGAAAAAAAACTAAACCTAAACATCGATTAACAATAACGATTACCATAAACACTAGAACCTAATCTCTATAAACCCAAAACAAACATCAACGAACCAGAATTGTCAAGGTGCGGTCGAACAAAGGGCTATGTGCGATCGAACAAAGGGCTATGTGCGATCGGATGTGGTGGTGGGGCTTAGAGCTGAGGCGCAACAAATATGAGTTGAACTTGGTGTTTCTAGTGGAGCTCGCGACTCCCACTTGCATATTTGATCTATGCTTATCAGAGACAACGACAAAATCACCGCGGCGAAGAAAACGTCGGAGAAGAATAAGAAGGGATCAAATGTGAAGCGACAAAGATAGTGGGGTCGAAGGTGAGCGACCGGAGCGGCGAAGCGGTAGAGAAGCATCAGAGACAGCATCGGTGGATCTAAAGGAGACGATGTGAATGACCAATCAGACGAGGAGGAAGTGAGGGCCATCATGAGAGGAGGGTTCACTATAAGAAACAGAACCTTTTACCTCAATTCTACAAGACCTTTTACCTCGGTTTTCGTCCCAAAAAAAGTGTGGTAAATATTGCCATGGTAAAAAGTACATTTTTTTACCTCCGTTCAAAACAGAGGTAAAAAGTATCTTTTACTACAGTTTAGGGCCGACATCGGTAGGTTTTATGACGAACATAGGTCTAAGCAAGAAGGCCGACGATAGGCAACCATAGATGCGACTTTGTTTTGGTCAACGTCGGTATGCATAAGGATCGACGTAGGTCATAGCAAGAAGGCAGCCGATAGGAGAGGATAGTTGCGACTTTGTGCAGGCTGACATTGCGGGTAAATAAGAGTGACATCGCAGGCGCTAGTATGCGCCATCGATCGCTACCCAAAGGATGATGGCTCATCTAATCCTCGAGAAGGAAGATGAAGGTCGGAGCATGAGGAGCTCATGAATGCAATAACCAATATGGTCACAAACTTGGAAGACTAGACCTCCACTAGATTCAAGAATTTGGAAACCCAAGTTAGCCAAATTGCGTCTTCCGTGAGCCGTTTGGAAGCTAGAGATTCCTGCTAGGTCCCCTCGCAACCGAAGTTAAACCCAAGGCAAAATGTAAGCTCAATTACCTTGAGAAGCAGAAGGGAAACAAAGGAACCCGAGAAAGTTGTTGGGATAAAAAAAAAGGGGGGTCGATGAGAAAGTCATGGTGAGAAGCCAAAATTAGAAATAGGACATCACTCAACAACCGGAGAAACGGGAGATTGAGAAAATCCTTCCACCTACACCTTTTCTAGCGGATTTGAAGGACAAGAATTGCAAAGATGAAAATAAGGACCTTTTTGAAGTCTTATGCAAATGTGAGGTAAACATCCCCCTCTTCGATGCTATAAATCAAGTGCCTAGATTTGCTAAATTCCTTAAAGAGCTTTGCCCCCATAAGAGAGCTAAAACATTGAAGAATGTTGGAAAAATTAAAATTGGAGGACAAGTGTCGGCTCTTTTTTAAAAAGAAACTACCCCCCTAAATGCAATGATCCCAACATGTTCACTATCCCTTGTGTGACTTGTGTCATAGGTGGGAATTTTTTTGAAAAATCAATGATAAACCCATGAGCCTCTATTAATGTAATTCCTACTCTCTATACACGACTCCAAACTTAGGGACTTCTCATAAAACTAGGGCGATCATACAACTAGCCAATCATTCCCAAGCTATTTTGAATAGATTAGTGCGAGATGTGTTGGTTAAAGTGAATAAACTAGTTTTTCCCGCCGGTTTTTATGTTCTCGACATGTCGCATAATTTGAGTGCACCCCTTATAGTGTTAGGGAGACCGTTTTTTAAAACAACAAAATCCAAGATCGATGTGCATAGAGGCACATTAACATTAGAGTTTGACGGAGAAAAATTAGGTTATGAGATCTACAAGGATAAAGAGCCTCCTATGGTTAAAATATCTTGCCATGGTGTCACCATAATTGAAAGTATGCATGAGCCTCACAATGAACTTGAATATTGCAACATTATTAACTTAACTGAAGTTGATAAGGGAATGAGTAAGGAATCTAAGAAAGTTTCTAATATTTTGAACAAAAACATGTGAGTGTTTCTAGTACTAACTTGCAGGAGAACAGGGGGTTGAAGGAATCAAAACCTCCTTTCGACGTTTTCCACTCCAAAAAGTTCCCAAAACCTCCTGACAAGGGACAAGGTGAGCAATTTCATTTAGGTTCGGAGATAAGGTTTAAGGTGCGACAATGTTGGAGGCCAATGCATGTGGAGGAAAGAACGGGTGGAATCACGGATAGTGATTCTGGAGACCAAGGGAAAGTTTTAAATTAAGCTTGTGTCATCGGAAATGAGATTACAGGGATGAAATGCGGTGTCGGGGAGATTATAGTGCATCCTTAATTACGAAGTTGGTGAGATGGTTTAATGGGAGACGAACCTCGATGTGATAGACAGTGGGAATTCCCAGCCATCTCCACACTATGTGACGTTAGTATGAGATTAGGTTTATATATTTATATGTGATAGAATCTAGGATCAAATTTCATAAATTGGTCATGTTACATAAATAACCCAAAGATTATTTAATCCAAATTTTACTTCTCTTCAATTGCATGTTTTTAGTTGTAAGTTCACAACCCCCCCCCTCCCCCAATCTGTTTAGTACTAGCTATTCTTGACACACAATTGGGGTGATGCCCGAGGTGATGCCCGATTGTGAGTTGTGTCCGGGTAGCCTTTAAATACTAGTATCTATGTGGATGACCCCGAACTTTCCACTAGCTACTTTATTGTAGTTAGAAATGATTCTGGAGAAACAATACAAATTTTATCTTTGATTGCATCCCGCGGGTAATTTGATAAAAAGAATGACCCCATGGGATGTGGTTCAAATTTTGGCGTTGTTGATGGGGATACTAGACTTATATGATTGTTAGCTAGCAAAACTAGTAGGTAGAGTAGTTTGTGTTTTATTTTTCTTGTGTTTTTTTGTGTTTTTGTTTGTGCCTTTTGTGTTTTATGGTTTTCCAGAATAGATATTGCTCGAGTTCTTGGTCTCAACTGAGAACCCTTGCACTACAATTACGAATTTTGTGTGTTTACTTTATTTTTTTATTTTTTCGGAGTAGGTATTTCTTGAGTTCTTGCTGTTCCCACCAAGAATCCTTCCACTACGATTCTGAATTTTTATTGAAAAAGAAAAACAAATATGTGGAAAAGAGAGGCCCAATGAGTGAGACTTTATAGGATATGTCATTGTGACCATCCTACGGAGTCTTGTTCTTGGTTGAGTGAGTATCAAAGAGAGGTAGGAGTTGTTTGTTCCCAAGGCCAAAGGGATCGAGAATGGTACCCAGACTATGACTCTCCCAATCCGGGGTTGAGTGGTAACCTGAAATCGTGGTATGGAGATGCATTGGGAAACCAACATTATGAGCTAGATAGTTTTCCTTCACCAACCTATACAATGCCCTAAAACCAATCCTGTAAGTAGTTCCCACATCCGAATGTGAAGACGTGTTTGGAGCCGTAGCTAACCTTGTTAAGACTAATTAGTTGCTCCAAACACGAATTCTTAGTAACACTAGAGACTTGGGAGTTTCCAAGTCGGAGTATGGATAACCTTTTCAAGTTATGGCTAATGTGAATGAGTTACTCCAATCACACGTGCATAGCGACATTAGATATTTGGGAACCCAACTCTTCTCAAGCATTGAGAGAGTTGAAGGTCATGTAAGTGACTTAATGGAAAGGGTGATCCAAATAGAAGTCCGATGTTCCAAAAATGAACCATCCCTGGTTGAACTTGAAATTTTGGTGAGTGAAGTCACCTCGATGAATGTACATAAGTTCCAAGGGGATGAGGAGTGTTTTGTTGAGAGAAAATAAATTGAGGAATGGGCTATTGTACTTAATTCATCATGGTATCTATCTTTGCCCCAACCTCCACCTATAGAACCAACTCTCCCATTTTTGGAACGACCACAGAGAAGCCAATAGAGTATGCTAAACTTCCAAACCACCCATCTTCTTTAAGGTCGACTCCACCTCTACTACATCTTTCTCTTAGAATATTTTTACCCCCACCTCTCCATTTTTGGTTGATTATGGTGATGGGGTACAAACTTTCACCATATGGATAACATTAGGGTCGTGCCGACGACCATAAATATACGGAGTTTCTCAAGAGGCAAACCGAGCCTTTAAAAAATTAGGATCTTTTCATTAAAAAAAAGAGAGAGAGAGACCATCACCTTTACCCTCCACTCTTACCCTAAAACCATTAGATACTGCCACAATACACCACCTAAACCACCACCAAACACACAACCTTTTCTTTACCAAATACACAACCTATGTCGTACGCTAGTTGTCTCTTTGTGTGGATGTTGATTGATATTTTTTTAGTGTGGATTTGTAGCGGCCTGATCCAAATTACATGTTGGGGGTAGATTTGAGGACATTGAGGTGAGAACAATGCATTGGAAAATTATGATTCCTATCATTTTGTTTTCCCCCTTTCTTTTCATATCACGTTTCTTATTTGAGGAAGGTGTATATTTTAAGTGTGAGGGAGGAAAAGATGTCCCATTGTATTGTATTGTATATATTTATTGCTTTTGGTTGTTTTACTATTTTAGTTTTTGTTTTGGAACACTATAATACTGGGTGTGCATATTTGTTTATAAGAAACATTTGGTTTTTGGAGGAAAGAGAGCAAAAGGGGTTAGGAAAAGTCCAACTCGCGAACCGTGTAGATGTACATGGTTCGTGATGCTCAAAATTATGGACAAGGAGGAAGAATCAAACCCCAAATTCATGGGGGCATGTAGATGTGCACGTTCCGTGAAGCTCACACACCCTCCCACCTGGGGATGATCATGGGTCCAAAAATTTTAGACACATTAGGTTCTGGTCCGGGTTTGGGTCTAAAATACTAAGACCCAGACCCGACCCAGACCCGACCCAGACCCGTAGACCCATACAAGTCTAACTATATATAATTTTACCCAAATTTCTAAATTACTTTCATATTTTCTTTGTGTTTTTATTTCAAATTCAACAAA
>JAULKM010051240.1:0-12726 GCA_032355605.1 Rubia tinctorum
ATGATGTAGAAATTAGATTACATATTTTTATTTAATTTTAAATTAAATTATTCAATTTTAGAAATTATTTTTAAAAATACAGGAAATTCGGTTTATTCGGGTTAAATTCGGGTTCAAACCAAAACCGAATTCCGAATTTGGTTCGGATAATTCGGGTTATTCTGGTCGAATTCGGTTTTGGGCTTTTCAGGGGTAAAACCGAATAAACCGACAATCGATTAAACCGAACCGACGTCCACCCCTAGAGACGGACATCTACCAAAACCTGCATCACCGTCATCCCTAGTTGTGACGAAGGCAGCTATTATTTGATAATTGAACATGGAGCTATTATATGAAGCGTAGGCTGGCGAAGATAGAGTTTGGCATAGCTGGGTGGCTTTCCAACTAAGAAATGGAAATAGTTGCTTCGGATCTAGCGCAGTTAGAAGGTAGCAATTCCCGGCATGGGCGGCGGAGTTCTCATTGTGGCTTTTTTGGGTCTGGCTTTCCCGTCATCGAAGTTCTTGGGACTGGCGTGTCTGGCATCTCAATGCCTGGCCTTCCCGGTGTCTCGGCATCTCGATGTTCCCGTGCCTGAGTTCCCGGCGTCAAAGCATCCTCGCTGCTCCCAAGCCTGAATTCATGGAGTCTCGATTCTTGGCTCAAAATGGGTCGATACCTGGGTTAAACGAGTTTTCAAATTGGGCCAACCCAGCTAGCTAAGCTAACTCGGTCCTAACTCGAAGTTAGTCAACTCGAGCCCAACTCGGGCTGAAGACTCAAATCTGGACCTAGAGTAACTCGAGTAAACTTTTTCAACTCAATTTTAACTCGGCGCAACTCAAGTGAACTGAGCACAAATCAAGTTAACTTGGCTCAACTCGATTATGGATGTCAAAATTAGGACGGCTACAGAGAGTTACTTGGTTTTTCAATGGCGCAACAGTGTCATTTCCACCGATACCCCCTCTCAATGACAAAAACAAACTGAGGGTATGAAATTTTATTATTATCTAATCGACAGACGTTTCCGGTGAGGTCACAAGTTTTTGGATGTCTTCTAGAGAAATATTAGTGAATGGGGGTAATTCTCTTCTATTTTATTTTCATTTTTCTACATATATTTTCCTTTTCGGGGTGGGCGGCTTTTAATAATGTATTTTCACTATTTTTTATTTAGTTTCCTTTTAACTTTCAAATTTTTGCTTTCTTTTTCAGTTCATAAATGTGGGTGGTTTTCAAATGGTTTTGTTTTAATTTTACTATCGAGTAGGAATTGTTTTTGTCAATCTATTTTTTGGAAAACTTTTCTCGGTAAATATGATTGACTTCAGATCTGTATCCAAATATTCAAAGACGAATTGGATAAATTCAAGTCAAAATTGTTAAAACAACAAAATTTTGACGATTTTGTTTCGGAGAATTTGTCAGACTTGTAGACTTTGGTCCAAAAGGACATCGTTTATTTGATATCCTTTTGGGGCTAAATTAGAGATAATTCTACGCATTATGAGTGATTTCTACACACCGCCGAAAAATATTTTACGTAATTAGATGACTGGTTTTAGTCTCTTAGTTTAGGGAAAGATTCTTGAACAGGTTAAATGGAGACCAACTAGATCTTTAGTTGTGGATCTTTAGTTTTACTTCAATTTTTTTAGTGCCTCGATGTTGATCAGAAGTGTGGGTGGAAAATTTTATGTGCATTTGACTTGATGCTTCAATGTGATCGGTTTTGTTTAGTGGTATTAGGTCCATACTATTAGACAGCACAGGTGAAAACCAATGATCCGCGTGTGCCCTTCTTATTGCCACATAGGCCTTTGTTTAAAATTGTAATATTCACTAGCGTCTTTGGTATATCTTCTCTTATTGCAACTGAGATCTTAGATTAGAATTTTTATATTAGTTAGCGCATTAGTGCAAATGGGTTTGTCCCACATCTAAGTAAAAATCACTTAATTGTAGGTATTTTAACCAGTCGGATCAATTTAAAGGTTTGAATTTCCGAACATTCCTATCATTGACGATTTTAATTTTCAAAATTAAAAAAGGAATATATGTTTACAGTTAGTTGTGAAGATTAACTCCAACCTTGTTTTCTCTTTCTTAAAAAATAGAGAGCTTTTTTTCTCTTTCCTCATACATCTTCTCGTTCCTTATACATACATCTTCTCTCTACCTTCATATGTATATGTACCCTTTTTCTTACTACTTTGTTCTACTTTTGGTAGATGTTTGAATTTTAAGTTCATTAGAACTATTTCTTCTTTATCCTTCTAGCGTATTTTACAAAATCTTTCAAATTATAAAACCATTTCCTTCATTAATTTTTTTTCCCTTTCCATCTTGTTCATCTCTTTCCATGTTCAAGTTTTGCTTACTTTTATGTATCTCCTGAAAACCTCTGTCAAAGTTTGAAGAGCTTTATGTGAGTGATTTTTTTTACATTGTCATTATTATTTTATTTGTTCTTACAAAAATTTAAATCCCAGGGAGGCTCTAGGCACCTGAATCTTTCTCTATATTTCCAAAATACTACTCTCCTTCCTGGAATAATTGGCACACTTTTTATTTTCGTCCGTCCCACATAAAATGACACACTTTAATTCTTACCCAAAATGGTTTTAAAATATGTTGTAAAATTCCTACAATATCATTTTTTACTTCAACAACTTTATGACTGGTCTCACTGCTTTCCCAAAATATCCCTACTTTTTCACAATTATTCTTTGTCACTTCATCTTGCATAAAATACCAAGCCACATTTCAATGTGTCATTTATTCCAGGACGGAGGGAGTATCTTTGTTTCTCTTTCATCCTCCTTACTTTCCTTTCTTCACATTTTAAAAAATGACAGTTCCGCTCCTTATCAATTTCTTCCTAGTTTCATATCTATTTTGATTTAATCACAAAATTCTAGTTAAAAAGAGAGAAAGGGACACACACACAGAGAGAGAGAGAGAGAAATATTTCTTTTCAATTTCATTGGAAGTTTAGGGTATGTAATAATCTTAAGTGAGGAAAAAATTTTGGGTATCTCAATCGTTCAGTAGAGTGGGTTCCTTGTGAATCAACTGAAGAAACTAAGTGAATTGCAACATGTCATTCAGTAGAAAAAGGAAGTGAGTTCAAGTATTTGTGGAAGAAACTTTGGGGGTTATATGTGCTCATGATCTTAGTCATGTCAGACAAAAAAATTTGTAAAAAGAATGTTTGGGAAGCAGAAAGGCCTAAAAACAACAAGAGCCATGTGAACACAATTGGTTTTAGAAATTTTAGAATAATGATTCTCAGAAGGGCTCAATCATGGTAAGAACTACTTGTTTTTCGGTCCCTATACATTACTATGGTCGATTAGGCTTCAAAAATCAATATAAATTCCTCAAACAACTATCTAAATTTAATCGTAATAACCCAATTGTAATGGCTTCTTAATAATTCTATAACCATAAGGAGTAAGGAGTTTGTGTTAGTCCCGGACTCCAAGGATTTGGAAGAGACTTTCTTTATTCTCGGTCTACAAGGTATTAAGCAGTAGGAAAGGTTAAATGATGAAGCGACTCCAAATGGGCTAGTAAAATGTCGAGAGTGTCGATAAGGAATGGTCGTTTTGAGGTCTCTGAAGAATGTAAGGAGTGTCATCAAACAGTGCAGAGGTTTACTCACTCAGGGTGTTAGTTTGATAACCAAAATTTTAATAATGACAAATTTTACCACTATTTTCATGATATCTAGGGTCCTCATTAAATTTGTGAGGATTACAACCTTTTGGAGAAAAAAAAAATATCTAGGGTCCTGGAGCATAGATAGTTCATCGACATTGTAATTTCTAAATCATCAACTTTGATAATGATGTTAAGATGTTTCCAGCCTTGCAAAACACCCCAAACACTTTGGAGGGTGATATTTTGGGGTTGCAACGTGGGATAAGAGCTATCCTTTGGGAGAATCAGAATCAATAAGTTACTGGTGTGGATCAGATTATACCATATTCCTCCTAGTCTATTTAATTCAGTTAATTCCCATATTTAATCATACATGATAGGAGATGTGAAGCAAGTTAATATGGGTTATGTGACTATTAGGAATGTCAAGTATATGAAAGAATGGGTATGAATTGACCCATGTAACCCTTGATTCTGGGAATCTTCTTCGTAGCAACAATGATCACCGCATATGGCTTCCTTGTGGGTAGTAATGAGTTTTAAAATTCTGCACAGTGGAATCATTGGTGGTCTGAGTTCAAGCTGCAATATTTAGACAATGGAAAGCTTAAAATTTTTGTCAAGTTGTCATTTCTACAACATTTTGCCCAGAGAGAGGCACAAGTGGGCTATGGTTCAGAGGAAAATATGATTACTAATTATATTCATCCTCTTGATATTAAGGACATTCTGAAGTTTGTTGTGGAAACAGAGGCTGGTTTCCTGAATTGGAATATGAAAAGTATCATGGCTCTCTCTCAACAGTGCATCAACCGCCATGTTGAGAAAGGATTAAGCAAATTTAGAAGTGTGGAATAAGTGTTGTTGTTGGGGGAGTGATTCATATTCGTGAAAATAGTGAATCATCTCGGCAAAGAGAGGCTATGAATGAAGGACTTAACCAACCTACTATGGAACTACCACGAAGTATTTTGGCAAAATTCAATTTTCTCTGTTCCAACGTTTGCCACTAATGAATAAGTGATGAACCAAGTTTCTACCCCTTTCAATCATCGTTAAGAGAATAAGGTTTTCTATAATAATGTAAATGAGTCATCTTCACATGTTTTAGTTATGGATGTCCTCTCCAAGAAATATTTGGTAAATGATTTGGATTCATCCTATTACTTAGTGTCTCCTGATGACACATCCATGTTGAATATGTCATCAATTTCGTCCTTGAATATAACTAGGTGCATGCATAATAGTCAACAGTCTGAGGAATTATTGGGTAATCTCAAAATATGCGATATGTAGTTGTTTATTTTGTTTTTTATGGGTATATTATTTCAGTTGGACTTCAGGAAGCTAATGGGGTAACATCGACTGAAGAAGATATGTTACTCGTTCATCCCAGAAAAATCTGTAAGAAAAAAAGAAGATACATTAAACGAAGTCCAACACTTAAGAGGTTGGCAGAAGGGGAAATTGAAGAATTTTCCCAAAAGGAGAAGGAAATTAAGTATGATCTTGAGGCTGTTGTGTTGGGTGTTTGGAAGATTAGTTGATCCTAAAAGATCAAGTTGAATCACAAATAACTCTGCTGAGATTGGAACAAAATACTTCAACGGAGATACCAGGGAGAAAGAGGGCTAGCATGATCATGGAGCCATGTGAAAGTCTGACGTCTTAGTAAAAAAACACATATCTGGTGAAGCTTGGAAAGTATCCGGGGCGGTGGAGTTTTCTTTATTCATTCATTGTTGCTTGTCAACAATATGGACATTAAGTTAGATGATCTTAATCTTATTGTTTAGGGCTTCTTGATATTTGTCCCAAATGAACTATCCAAATATTCATGAGTCTTTTGCGTCAGAAACGCAAGGGTTCGCCAGCCGCCTACATAGACTATGCTTCAAAGGTTGGTTCGATCGCATTATTCAGAAACAAAAAAAAATTGGTGTAAGGAATTCAAAAATGATTTTGTAAATACTACTTCAATAATTATGTAGTTATTGACACAATAAGACTGTCAAGGTATGATGGCACTAGGGTGCTGACTAAGGTTTCAGTGATGATATGGCATTTAGCAAATATGTCATTCCAGAGTTCCTGATTAGTACAATAAATCCAAATGATCAACAACTGTGCAGAGACATGCACATCTGATTTTTCCTTAAAAGAATATTTGCAAAGAACTCGAGAAACAATGGTAGAAACCAATCTTAAAGGTTATAAGTCTATCAATTTGCACATAGACTTACTCATAATTACTGGACTATATGTCTAACAAGTTTGTTGTGTTCCTCATAAACAACGTCTTTGGATGGACAGTTCAATCATATCACAATGTAGCTACTTTTGTAATGTCTAATTTTAAGTATTAATAAAATTTGTGTATGATAAAAAGAAAACATATGTATACGTTACAAAATTGAAGGTGAATAATTAAAAGATTAAAAAAAAGGTTTTCAAATGGAATGATCTTTTGTGTCACTTATGGTGTAATATTGTGTACCTCTAACAAGATTAACATAGTGTATGAGACTTCACTTCATAACATTTTAGTTTTCCTTTTAAATGTCACGTCTAATTTTAGATAGTGTTATACAAAAGTTATACGAAGGATCCGAATCTTTTTTTGAATAAACTTATACATACTTTCATTGATTTTATAAATTGTTTACAAATTGTGGAGTTGAACTCCATGATGTAAAATCCATTGGATTTAATTTGAGAAATTGTCTTAGTGTGTGGACATTCATATTTTTCTCTCTAGGAATCCATATCAATTATCATATTATGTAATTTTGGTAACTAGGATTTGACATCCGCTATGAATAATTCAAAAATCTGATCTATCATCGGCACTTCTTTGACTCTTCGGTATTATCACTCGTGCATCCCCCATATTGTTGTTTGGGAACGGAGTTTGTTCTACACATTCTTTTATTAACTTAGCTGGTGTAATTGCTTCTGCATATTGCACGATAAGGATTGACATACTCGTATAGATTCTCCATGTATCCATTATTTGTCTTGCATTGCAATACACCATCCAATATATGTGCAATTTGATGATGTGGTTGCATCAAAATATCAAATCGTTCCAGGTGGAATTGTGTTAGCAACTTGCTCTGATATACCACTTTGACTTTTGGTGTTGCCATAATCTTTTCTTTTTTTGCTACCCTTAATTCCTATAATTTGTTGAAGCTAGTGGTGAACCGATTGGCTGGGAATCAAGGTGTGATTTTGTGACATGAAGTAGTTCATTTCTGCGGAACTACTGTTGATCCATCAATAGGGCAACTAAGACAATTATGTCCTTATCAAGTTCCATGGTTAGATCTCTTAACTAGAAGGTCGCACATGGTTGTTGATAGTTAAATATTTGTTCATGTAAGTCCACCGCAAACCACTTAATGTGCGAGAGGGTAGTGAAAAAATATATGGACATATGATGTTTCTTCAGAAGCACATGTTAAACATAATTGATCCAATGTACATTTCTTTTGGACAAGGTTCATTGTTTTAGGTAGTTGATCTTTGTAGATCCTCCTTTATAAAATGGCATATTCTCGTTGATACTGTCATTTTTCACATTTGCTTCCAATGGGGTGATATTCCCTGACTGCTGCTTACCACATGTCATGTGCTAGTAAAAAAAAGTATGTATCCTGATTTGATCGAATATTTACTATCATTTGTTGGTTGTATAGATAAAGTGAATGTTGCTTCTTTCTCGTTGAAAGGTTCTCTGATTAGTTATGCATTCCAATTTCTACCGTTTTCCTCCATTAGCTTGTCTACTGTAGTATCATCCGGGTAACCCATTGGAAGAGAGGTTGATTTTGCAGAGTTTTGTCTTAGTGGCCATGAGTCGGATTTTACTCTAGTATAATATCCATTTACCAGTATCTTTCTGATTCCCTTTTGCCAGTAGATTCTCCCTTCAATTGAATTCCTAGCAATAAAAGATCGACAACCTAGTGTTGCCCCTAGCATGTGTGTTCTTGAATAATACCTCGCTTTTAGAAGCTTTGCTACTGTTGAGGCCGAATTTATTGTTAGCCTCCAAGCTCGCTTCTCAAGCATTAGTCATTACTGGTCATGCTAAGTTAAAATGCTTAACATCCTTAAAACTTAACCCTCCTAAGTACTTTGGGATATATGGGTTATTTCATTTGGATCAATGTATCCCTCTTTAAGCATTCAAACTTCCCCGTCAATATTTGTCAATTAATAATGTTTCTGATACATATCTTGAAACATGACGTTGCATATGTCAGCAAGGCTTGCAAGACAACTTTTATCATAACCTCTTTTCAAAGCATTTGAATCTAAATAGAAGGATTGTTGCAATGCAAGTGAAACATGTGTAGAAATTGAACTAATTATTTGTACGCACACGCATTTAAATGCTTTTTGTCGTATATTTACTTCTTTTATATATTAAACTACCGGAGTGCGATGCGATATTATTACATTTTGTTTCTTACATTTAAATTGAAAATAAATTTTATTTAAAATTTTAAACTTTAGTCATCTAAGAAAAATTATATGAGTTATGAAATGAAACAATTAATTTATTTAGAAATCATTAAATATTGAATACAATACTGATTATTTTTATAGTATTTCATTCAAAAATTTTATAAAGTAATTATTTATGTGCTGAGATTTTTAAAATTTCATCATAATTATGTGTATCTAATTGCAATAAATAAAAGTAAATATCAAATGACCTAATTAGTCTCACTAATTATAAAATTCCCTCATTTAACAGATTGGTGGTCTAAAACAAGATTTTGTCATATATAATAAATAAATATGTATTAGAAGGTACATTTTGTTTCTTACATTTAAATTGAAAATAAATTTTATTTAAAATTTTAAAGTTTAGTCATCTAAGAAAAATTATATGAGTTATGAAATGAAACAATTAATTTAGTTAGAAATCGTTAAATATTGAATACAATACTAATTATTTTTATAGTATTTCATTCAATTTTTTTATAAAGTAATTATTTATGTGCTGAGATTTATTTTAAAATTTCATCATAATTATGTGTGTCTAATTGCAATAGATAAAAGTAAATATCAAATGACCTAATTAGTCTCACTAATTATAAAATGCCCCCATTTAACAGCTTGGTGGTCTAAAACAAGACTTTGTCATATATAATAAACAAATATGTATATATGTTCACAAAGTTTTCTTTTAGGCAGCCTAAACTTTAGGTTAGGGTTTATTGTGCAATTATTGTAAATTTTATTTTGGAAGAGGTTTTTAAAGAAATATGTTAATAAATTTAAGGACTTATTGTGAAATTATCAAAAGGATATAAATATCACTTAAATTTCATATTTTTAATTTTAATTTTTCCGATCGGATTCTCCTCCTCCGATCAGAAATTTGTAACCACCTCCAACTGCCGCCATTCCGCCGCTAACCGCCATCGTTCCCCGCCTAACGCCGTCGTTCCGCCGCCTAACGCCACCGTTTATTCACTGCGATTCTTCTTCTTCCGCCTTGCTTCTTCCGCCACCGCTCTTTCCCCGAGATCGAGATCGAAACTTCCTCGGAGCTGAGCTTCTACGGTCTCAATAGATCAACGTTTCCGCTGGCGGCGAAGTGAACGACAATGAGAGAACGACGAGTCGAAGGTTGATTCGAACGGAGACGGGGCTAGGGTTTTCAGATTCGAATGGCGACAGCGAACGACGAAGAGGAGCTCTGCGACGAAGATGAAACCGCTGCTCGTGATTTCCGTTGGTGGAGCTCTGCGATTTCCGGTGCGGCGGAGGAGATTGACGGCGAAAACGAAGCTTCTACAATTTTCCGATCTGATGAAGCTTCACGGTGAGGCAAAAAGGAATAGCATTGCCACAAGAGGCACGGTGTTGCGACGGCGAGGCCTGGTGTTGCGATGGCAAGGCATTCTGCATTTTTCCTTCTGGCGCATAAGATACATGTGCCTCTATGTAAAGGAAGATCGCACATGTTTGCACGCGCGGGTGGTGGTGACATCGGTGGTGGCGGACGAGTGGTGACCACGGAGTTGAATTGAGGTTCTGCTCATGAGGTGAGGTTTAATGTTGTGTATTACTTTTTTTGGAAACTAGATGAGCTTTAATATTTATTTGACCGATGCTATTGTCAATAAAGATTGTTTGCTTTGGTGGTTAGTACTTCTGATGTTAACGTGAGAGGTCTCGGGTTCGAAACTCGTTGTGACCTTTATTTTGAAGATTTTATATTCTTGATGTACATGATGAGATTTAATATTATATGATTGAGCATATGTATAATAATGAGTGTTTGGTGTAGTGGTTAGTACTTTTACTATTGAGGTGAGAGGTCTTGGGTTCAAAACTCATTGTGATCTTTATTTTGAAAATTTTATGTTCTCGATGTACATGATGAGATTTAATATTATTTGATTGAGCATATGTACAATAATGAGTTTTTGGTGTAGTGGATATTGGTGTATGCTTTGAGGTTAAAGATTCATGTTCGAATCCCACCATGTCCTTTTTCTTGAAATTTTATTCTTGAGGTACTGTAGTTTTTTTTTTATGTTTGTAGCTTTTTTTCCTCTTATGTTGATGTTTTTCATTATTCGGGTGAGGTTTAATTGATATTAATTGATGTTTATAGTTTTTTGGGTGATATAGGTCTTTTTTTTAACAATTTTTATTCTTGATGTACTATAGCTTTTCTATTGATATTTGTAGTTTTTTCCCCTCTTATATTGATGTTCTTCATTATTCGGGTGAGATTTAATTGATATGAGCTTATATTTTGCAATTTTTTTCTTGGGTGATATGGATTGATATTTGTAGTTTTTTTAAAAAAAATTTTTATCATGTTGATGTTTTTCATTTTTCCGGTTGAGATTTTGGTAATGGAAGTTGATGTTTGTACTGTTAATTTCTGATGCTAATGTTTTTCATTTTTCGAATGAGGTTCAGGTGTTATTTTTCTTATGTTGATGTTTTTCATTTTCCGAATGAGGTTCATGTGTTAGGAGTTGATGTTTGTAGCTTTTGGGTGAAATTTGTAGTTTTTTATAAAACAATTGTTGACGTTTTATGATTTTTTGAGTGAATAATTTATACTCTTGAGGTAGTATAGTTTTTTTGTTGATGTTTTTAGTTTTTTTTCCTGATGTTGATGTTTTTTCATTTTTCGGGTGAGTTGTAGTTGACAAGAATCAATGTTTTGTAGTTTTTTTGGGTTATATTGGTTGATATTTTTTTTGCTTTTTTTCCTCCCATGTTGATATTTTTCATTTTCTCGGTGAGTTTTAGGTGATACGATTTGATGTTTGTAGGTTTGAGCGACATAGGTTGATTTTTATAGTGTTTTTTCTTATGTTGATGTTTTTCATTTTTTTGGTGAAATTTAGGTGATAGCAATTGACGTTTTAAGTTTTTGGTTGATATTAGTTGATTTTTGTAGTTTTTTTATTTAAAAATTGATAATTGAATCTTTGTTAATACTTTTATGATTTTAAATTGAGGTGTTGTTAGTCATAGTCGATTTTTTTTAATTTTTATTGTTTTTTATTTGATTATATAATTATTTTTTTTTGCTGTTTTATTTGTATTTTTTCTCTTATATTTTAGTTGATGTTTCATGATTTTCCGTTGATGTTCTGCTATTTTTTGCTGATGTTTATAATTTTCAGTTCGATGATCATATTAATTATTTGCATTTTTAAATATATATTTATTTTGCAGATTGCGGAAAAATGATGGGAAATTGGACAAAAAACCCAAAAAAATATTAGTGATAGGTCCCTATAAAGTTATTAGAAATAAATCTCTGCAAAGTTATTAGAAATAGGTCCCTGTAAAATTATTAGAGATATGTCCTTTGAGCTAGAATATAGCTAGAATTGCATAAAGGTCTCTGCATAAAGTTTGGGCTGTCTCACAGGAGACCATCTCATATATATTTCTATCAAAAGTACTCTATCATTGAATAAAAAAAATTTGAACATTTTGTTATTTCAGATTATATGTTTATTTGGATTTTCTTTAGTGATATATAGATACAGTATGAGATATTTATGATTTTAAATATGTCTTTAGAAATTATATATATTAACATGATTAATTATATAAAGTAAAGGATTAAAATCATTAACATATTATAATATTAGTATGTTAATTTTAGATAATTTGGGTTTAGGTTAATCAAAATGAATTCAATATCCCCGATTGACAGCACCAAACAAACAATTTCTATTATATCAGTAATAATGAAAAAGAGAGTGAATTTATAGTGAAACCACACAATGACTGATGTGACAATATTGAAATGACAAATGTATCCCTAATTAGTTGCACATTCCTTAAAATGTGATTAGTAATTTAGTCTTTTACTAGCGAAACAAACATTTTTAATTTTGGAAAAGTAATAAAAAATATGAGAAAGAAAATTTTAATTCCGCAACATCGGTCCTCTTTTCTGTCCAGTATTTTTACTTTCGCCGATTAATTTTTCACAAATGTCGAGTCATCAAACTAACTAGCCACATAAAACTATTGCAAGGTCAACTTTCAGACAGCAAAATGTAACGTTGTTGGACACCAAATGTGAGTAAATCTCAAGCATAAAAGCTACCCAACAAGCCAGCCAGCTGAACCAAATGTAATGACTACTTGCCCTGGTACATGCGTAAGCCAAACACGATGACAAAATATGATCCAGTGAGACAGTTTAGCTATGGAGCATATGATTGATCTATAGTGTAGCATCCTTTGTAGTACTTGAATATCACATAATGACTGTAGACCAACTCTTGTATAAGAAATTTCACAACCAAGGAACAATACATCTTTGCTGCATTTTCTAGCCAAAAGATAAAACTAGCTACCACGATATGTGGAGAAAGCAAAAGGGGAAAGAAGCAAAGGGACATGAAAGTGTTCCGACTTCTGTGACTCCTTAACTTCAAAGACAATGGAGACATAGGGGAAGAATCCTGCAGGGTTGTATTTACCAGTGTTGAAGCTAATCCGGTAGAGTCCCGAGTTGAAAATCTCATCTTTTGTTGACATGGAACCACATCTTCCATCTTT
>JAULKM010051248.1:0-12726 GCA_032355605.1 Rubia tinctorum
TAATTTCGTATTTAATTTTTAGCATGAACTGTAATGCATGATCAATTAATAAAATTATTCTTTTGATGCATGCTTGTACTAATCTTATATTCGATAATTTAATTGTGATATTTCCAATATAAAATCCAACAATAAGGAGGGCGTATGATTTATGATTTAGTTATATTGTATGCATGATCAACGGCTAAAAGGTTCATTGTTCAGGGCATATTCTTATAGCAATTAAAATTCAGTTTCAGTTGCTTTGATTTGATCTTTTACATGATGTATGAAAATAATTCCAACATTTACTTTATAAAAGTCATTGAAATTATTCCTTCTGTTTATTTTGGAGCTTGATGCTAACTGATCTTTTTCAACAGCTGGATTTCGGTACGAGCCCAACTAGTTTTTTTTTTTTCTTCCATTAACTTGTTTCGGTTCTTCAACGTTGTCCACATATATTATCCTATCAAGACAATTATGCTGCATCAAATCCGAGTTGATACTTGGAATATGCATAAGAACAATATTACCTCATTGCATTGGACCTAACTTGTATTATTACTTCTTATTTTCGAACCAAGCAGTTGTTACACTAATTATATGAGTAAGCAAAACAAATAGGGAAGACAAATACGCGGATGCCTCTTGCATGGGGCTGGTCATATTGACCCGCAGGTCGGCTCGGGTCAGTTGTCGCAATCCAAATTGATCCAAATTTTAGATCAACGGATCGGATCAGATTGGGTCAAAAAATTTTTAGCGTTGAGTCGGGTCGGGTCACAAAATGACCCAAATCGATTCAAATCATATATGAAAATAGTAAAATAAAATTATAATGTATTCAAATAAAATAATAATTTTTAAATGTATTAATATTTAAATAATAAATAAATTTATATTTTTCATATAATTTAAAATATAAATATAAATATTATATTTAATTATAAATTATTCATTTAATAAAGAAAAATATAATTATTTTCATTTAGTTGCATCTTTTTATACGCCTTCTTCTGGAAATCGAAGGCTCCATAGCTCTAAATGAATTGTAGATTCTGGAACCACAAAACATTGATCATGTGGATCCTTATCATGGTCCGACCACATCATTGTTGATAATAGTTTTGAACTCCCTATTACTCATATTGGTGATTCACAACTTTCTAAGTCTATATTCATATCTATGATGTGCTTATTGTGTCTAATATCCCTAAAGATATGCTTTCGATTAGCAGGTTAACTCGGGTTTCTAACTCAATTGCTTTCTTTGATGACCACTCATTTATTATTCGTCATAAAATCACCAGCGAATTTAGGTTGTGGTCATAATGAAGATGGACTCTATGTTTTAAACTCTGATGCATTTGCCTTATTGTTTACTGTGGAATCAAATAGGTCGTGTACATCTTTTAAATCCTAGCATGTTAGGCTTGGTCATGTTCAACATTATGTTATTTCCACTTTGTGTGCTTTTGGTTCTTTATCTGTCTCATCGATTTTGCATGAATAGATCCTTTGTGATACAAGTAAAAAAGTTAAAGGGAAACAATTATCATTTTATGCAAATGATAAATGTGCTACCAAGGTACTGGATATAGTTCATTGGGATTTATGTGAGCCCTCTATTTTATTTGTTGACGGTTTCTCTTACTATGCTTTTTTCCCTGAAGATCATTCTCGGCTCTCGTGGTTTTACCCATTGCGCCACATAAATGATTTTTAGGATATTTATCATCCATTTGAGGCCTTTGTCAATAACTAGTTCTCTTCCACCAATAAAATTTTTCAGAGTGATGTAGAGACCGAGGTTGTAAATGGTTACTTACATTCTCACTTTTAGACATGGGGCAATCATCACCAAATTTCTTATCCATATACTACTGAGTAAAATGATCGATCCAAGTGTAAACACCTTCACATTTTTTATATGGGCATGTATATGTTATACCACTCACACATCCTTCTCTCTCTCACACACACTAGCATGATGCCTTTGCTGTAGCCGCTTATACCATCAACTAGTTGCCCACTCCTGTTTTTGGCGGGCGATCGCCATTTGAAGTTCTTAATGGTCAAATTCCCACATACACCAACTTCTATGCATTTGATTGTTATGTGTACCCTTATATTTGTCCATATACAACTCACGGACTTAATTCTCACAGTTTTCCTTGCATCTTTCTTGGGTACAACTCCTAGTATAAAAGGATATCAGTATTTGGAACCTACGTCCCAGAAGAATTATGTCACTAGATATGCTCAGTTTGATGACACTTTCTTTCTATGTGTCGATGGTTCTACTTCAGTATCTCATTTCTCACACGACGTCTCTACTTTAGTATCTCATTTCTCACTCGACGTCTCTACTTTTTTTTGTTCTCGTTGATTCAATGCCTGCCTCTACACATACACCTCTTGACATTCCTTCTTCAAACAAGGTGGCATCTCCCGAAACACCTCCTTGTTTGATATATTCCACAGAATCAGCACCACCCATCTTAACGGCCGTTCCACTGCTTATTCTTCCCTCTCCAACCTTGCCCCCTATGTCATCTCCATCCCTTTTGGTCTCGGCTCTGTCACACACTCCTTTGGCCCCGCCTCACACTCCTACTGTTCCAGTGTCTCCCTTTGAGTCACCACCTGCTCTCACATACCTGGCGACAACTAGGAGGATAGATGGATCTCTATGCCTTTGGTCTTTCTCTGATTATAAAGTATCTGATTTTCTTGTTACCCTAGTTGTTCAGACCGAGCCCCAAGACTATCGTACAACTCTTCATGATCCTCTTTGGGTGACGAGGAAATCCATACACTTCGCCACTAGCATACTTTGGATTTGGTGCCTCACCCATCATATGTGAATATTTTCGGTTCCAATGGGTTTTCTACCTCAAGTACCATTCTGATGGAACCATTGATCGCTACAAGGCTCGAGTGGTTGTGCAGTATTTTATTTAGATTTTAGGGTTTGATTTGAATCACACCTTCAGCCCTCCTTTGAAAGCGTCCACTATCCATACTGTTCTTGTCGTTGCCACCATGCGTCATTGGCCCTTTTTTCATCTGGATGTCAAGAATGTTTTTCTCAATATTATTGACGCTCTTGTCTATATAGCCCAATGAGTTAGCTATAAAGACAACGCACATCCTGATTATGTATGTTGCTTGTAAAAAGCTATTTGTGGCTTAAAGCAGGCTCCTTGTGCATGGTTCTAATGTTTCAACACTGATCTCCGTGACCCTGGCTTCACTTGTAGCCCGACCAACACATCATTGTTTGGCTTTTATTGAGGTATTGCTCTTCTCTATCTCTTGGTTTATATACACAGTATTATTCTCATTGGAAACGACTCCTCGATCATTCGTCAAATCATTGATAGAACTGATAAGGAGTTCTCCATTTAGGACTTCAGCTCTTGACAATACTTTCTCAGTTTGGAGTTTAAGTGTACATCTTCATGATTGTTCTTGGGTTAGACCAAGTATGCTTGTGACATTCGTAGAGTTGGGATGACTAATGTTGTTGTCTTCTCTACGCTATTTCTCTCGTAGTGTCAGCTTCACAGTAGTACCAATAGGAAATTTGCCTACTTCACTCTTTACCGTCATTGGTTTGTGTATTGCACTATGTTACTATCACTCTCAAGTGGAGAAATGGGCGATTAAAGGTGGTTCTATTGTACCAGAGAAGGAACTTTAGAACCGCCTTTAATGACTCCGCCTTTGATCGAAATCGATCAAAGGAGATTCATATAATTGACTTTATTAGGATCAGAAGCAGTTTTTGAACTCGGAAACTATTTCTAACCTTTCAAAAAAAAGTTGTTGGGAACCAATCAATTTCTGGCAGCGAGGAACGGAAGAACAACAAGCAAATTGTATCATGGTCTTCACCAAATGACCAAAACAACAAGCGAAATTGGGGGGAAAAAAGAAAATTCGACAAACATCAAGCAAATCGTGGTTGCGGGAAACCCTAACGAGGTTGTGTGTCGGAGGCCATGAGAGCGGATGCTGTGAGTTGTGCATCGAAGAGAGTTTCCTGTGCGTTAGAGGTTTGAGTGGGGGGCTGTGCATCAGGGTCGTGTGGCGAGCGTCAGAGCTTGGAGGCAAAAATGGGGCTAACGGCAGCGACGAGAGCCCTAGACAAGCGTAGGGGTGGCGTGGGTGGTGGAGCTTAGGCGGAGAGCGGTAGAGCTTAGGTGTGGCGTAGAGGTGAGGCCAGTTGAGGGATGAAGCTAGGCAAATGGTGGCGTACGTGAGACGGGGGCTGAGCAACAGAGGGAGGGTGAGGCGGTGGAGGTGGAGTGTGGGTGATGAAAGAAAATAGACAGGAATATGGTTTCAAAAGGGAAGAAATGAAAATATGGGAGAAAGTAAGGCGGGCTCATAGGTTTGGGCGATCTTAAAATGACTAAGTATGGGTTTCAGTCCATTAAAGGCGGTTCTGCCTTTAGAATCGCCTTTGAAATAAATAAATAAAAGTGACCTAGGAAATCATTTCCAATCTCGGAAATGGTTCTAGGCATATATTAAAGGTGATTCTAAAAGCAGAACTGCCTTTAACCGTTCCCTATTAAATGCAGAACCGTTTTTAATTATTTTAAACCACCTTTAAAATGACCAGAGAGGGATTTTTGAACTCCGAAATGGTTCCGATCCCCAATTAAAGGCGGTTTTAATGGAAGTATCTTCCAATGCCTTCTTTGATAGAGCTCTCTCTACTAGTGAGTCCTCCTTATAAAATTTTATAAGGAAACGAATAACCGACCGATAATGTTGTCGATTTTACCGGTTTGGTTAGTATTGGTTTTGGTTGATATGTCGGTTATTACCGGTGATCATATTTATCATTCATTTAAAATTAAAAATATAAATCCATATTAATATTGATTAGTAGTTAGAGCCATAAAACTTGGAATTTAAGGTAAAAATTTTAGAAATTGGATAATTGTGTTGCATAAGAGTTGAATATTTTTTGAATTAATATTAAAATTGTATCTCATCGATAATTATTAGTGTTTGGCACAATTATAAGGTACATCGACTTTTGTTTGCATAATTATTTTTTTGGGCATAATTATGATTTAAAGATACATGAGTTAATAATATAGAGTTCAAAGAATAGTTAATTTGGGTTAGTAAATTAAAGTTTTCTTATTGGGTTTCTGATAAAAATTCAAAGTTTAATGAATTAACTTTTGGGGTTGAAATTAATTATTTAATTATTATACTATAAAATCTCTTACCAGTTATCCGGTTAGACCGATTATCAAATAATAAAACTGATAAAGAAAATGATTAACCGACATAACCGGATAACCATAACCAATATTAACCGATTAACCAGTAAACCGAATTAAATACCGGTTCGGTTTTGACTGGTTATCAGTTTTCTAGTTTTTTTAACACCCCTAGTTCTAGGGGCAGTTCTGTCGGAATAGGTGTCTGGAGCGCACTAAAGTAAACAACGATAGTTGAATCTCCATTTAAAGGAACTCTACAAAAGTATGAACTAAAAGCTACTACATTAAGGGGGTTCCAAGGGCAGTTCGTCAGAATAGGTGTATGAAGTGCACTAAAGTAAACAACAGAGGTTGAACCGTCGTCCAAAAAAACTCTAAAAAAATATTTCACCTTTTTTATCTCCTTCTTTCCCATACCACAACAACCATTTTTCTTCTGGCGAGTCTGAAGAAAGTGTGTTTCTGTTGCCTTTGTTGGGATTCACAAGTCTGTTATGTTAACAAGTTCTTTCTTGGTTGAGATTGTTACAGTTATGCTCTGTTAAATCCTTTCATGGTTAGGTTTATTCTGATTGGTGGTATCTAGGTATCTTTGGTATGTCTGGCCTTTTTCCCGTTCATCTGTAGCTGTTTGTTACATTTGGCACAATCACCGTACGTCTGGTACATGTGGCACCATCACCGTACGTCTGGTACATGTGGCACCATCACCGTGCATCTGGTACATCTGGCACAATCATGTGCATCTGAATATGGGATATTCGTCTGTCAACATCTGGCTCTTGTTCTATATATTAGACTTTGAATTGAGAGGGGAATCGTTGGGTATATCTTCAAATCTCAAATAATAATTAATGAGAAAGTCAAGAGTTTTGGATTCATAAATAGGCAATTCAAGGGATGGTTCATGAATTGGGAATTTCAAGAGTTAGATACATAAAGTGGAATAATTTTGATCTACACTTGAACTCTTATAAATAGAGAGAGTTAGGGAGTTCAGGTGGGAGTTTGGTAGACAACAATTATGGTCTTCAAATCACCATTATGTATCTGTAACTTGGGTTGGATGGTCTTGCGTGATGTAATTCCTGACATTTGCAATTTGTTTGACCTATTTGGGATATAAGATCAATCATTTTCTAATTTTGGTGGTAGCAACGTATTTGGTGAATCACGTTAAATCCGTGTCTTTTCATTCTTTCTTTTTCAGTCAACTTAAGTTACGCAAGGGGAATAATTTTTCCAACAATCCCATAGGCACCGGTTGAACCGGTTAACATTTCTGGAGGGTACGCAGTAGTGGAAAATGGTGCCTATGGGCGTAGCCTCCAATAATATAAGTACGGAAAATCATGAGAATTGAAGATAGTTCCTTTTTTCCCCTATTATTTCCACTTATATGATTGAACCTACAATTTTTTTTGAAACATTACATACCACCAACCAAATTACATATTAACATCATAATTTCAAACCTAACTAGAACACCACCATTGGATCTATTGAATCTCAGTGGAGCATGAAACTCCATCCATTTGATAGCTAGGGACGCCCTCCTGAGAACACCCAAACGTTGCACCATCAACGACAACTGCCACCGAAACTGGAACCATCACGATTTCACCATCATCGATCACCTGCAAGTTGGGAAGGCACAACAGGGACCACCGACACGGTCTCATGACGCTGGGTATTCCCATAAAGAAATTGCTCCAATATTCACAATTTTTTATGGGGGTGTGTTTTGAACCCTGAACATCTTAGTTATAAAGAGTGTGTCAGGCCCATTACACATTGAAGCTACTATATTTAATTAGATCTTTTGAGGAGAAACGTTCAAAATTTGATATCAATTGTTGAACAAGTTAATTAGTTTAAGCAATAATCAAGCTTCCACTCGATCGGTTTGTCGTTGTCGAAAGTCGCGTCGCATGGGATTTATAATTTTTATGCAGCAGTAATGGAAGTCATTGAGTTCCTTTATTTTTTTTGAAGAGAGAAAAAAAAATCCATTAATTTAAAAAGTTTTGAAGTTGTTGCAACTAAATAATAGTCAAGTAATCTTACACAAACGCATGCACATTCAATCGCCTACTCTTTGTTTTCAATTTTTATTTTGTTCCGTAGAGATTTGATGAAACTGGTAGGCGAGGGGTCATTTCATCAGATCTTAGACCAAGAAGCAGAGCTGGAATAAGTATCAACACTTGAATCAATCGTCGTTGGTTACACACAATCTTCTCAATGTGCATTACATTCAAACAGTGGTGAACCTCCAAATGCTCACAATAAGGTAAATCAAAGAAAATCGACCTCTTCTTCTGAGGTCCTTCAGGCACTGCACTCACCTTCTTCATCTTCTTCCCAAGAACAACGTTCAATTTCTTCACATTGTTGTGGATGACAACCCCCTTCAATGGTTTTGGTGCCTTCCGAACCTCCTTCCCACCAACAAACTGAAATGCATCCTCATGCAATTTGTGCTTCATCGGGAGGAATTTCCAATGACCCTAACAGACTGTTTTGCGACCATTCTTCAGTTGTTGGTAATCCGTGGACTCTTCGCACACGGGACACGCTTTGTGCACCTTCACCGCATAACCCGAAAGGTTTCCGTATGCTGGTAAATCATTTATGGTACAAAAAAGCATTGCCTTCAAATTGAACTTTGATCCCTTAAAACCATCAAACACATCGACATCGTCGGACCATAGAACCTTCAAATTTTCTATTATAGGTGTCAGATGCGTATCGATGTCATTTCCGGTTTGTTTTGGCTCATATTTTAACAAAGGCAACAACACATATTTCCTCTTCATACACAAATACTGTGGAAAGTTGTATATGGCCACCATTGCCGGCCATGAACTATGCCTAGAGGACATGTTTTCGAACAGGTTCATTCCATCAATACACAAAGTCATCCTCAAGTTCCTTGGCTAACTTGAAAATTCTGGACAGCTCTTATCAAATATCTTCCATTTATTGGCATCAATCGGACGACAAATAACATCATCTTCAAGATAACCCCTTCCCATGTACCACGTCATGTTCTTTGCATCATTGGCATTCGTGAACAACCTCTTCAACCTCGAAAAATTGGAAGATACTACAAGCATTTCGCATGAACCTATTTCCTGAACTTTACAACAACATCTCCATTGACAACCGCATTTCTCCTTTTATTGTAGCGTGACACATGGCATACTAGGCATGCCACCTCCTTCTCCCAGTCACTCCTGTACAAAATACAATAGTTGGGACAAGCATCTATTTTTTTCATACTCCGATCCCATTGGACAAAGAATTATCTTCGCTTTGTAAAGGTTGTCTGGTATCCCGTTACCGGAGGGAAGCTTCTCATTCAACAACATTAGCAACTTGTTCATACTAGTATCGCTCTATGTACCAACACCTTTCATATTAAACAATTCCATCAAACATGGCATCACCGTATCCTTCTTATTGCAACCAGGATACAACGGCCAATCTTTCTCACCTAATTTTTTAAATACAAAACCTCGGTCCTCCCCCTAAATTTATCTACAACCTTCTCACCCATGTCATCTAAATTTACATCTCCGAGAATCTCTACTCCACTACCTACAACCACCTCAACGATGTTTTCTCACCATAAAATGTCCAACCAAATAATCTTTTTCAAACCCTCTCCTAACCAAGTGAAGTTTCATGATGTCTCTATCACCACTATGGTTACAATTCTTGCAATCATGACAAGGACATAACACTCGCTTCTCACGACCAAATGCATGCTTTAAAAACTCCTCCACTAAATCAACTTATTCTTTACTCAACCAACTAACGTTGCAATACACATGCTTACGCCTCTCAATCGCACATTCCATCTCTACAAATTAATGAATGTACTACAATTATATTTCCACACAATGATCATGGCTACGCAAGATTCTAAACAGTCAAAATTAATTCGGCAAACCTTACGTACAACTCACATCACAACATTCAAAACTTACCAACAATTTCACATTCCTAAACAGGGTATTAATGATATCAAGAAATTTAGAAAACAATCACATTTCTTCCATGAATTCAAGTATCATGAACATGATCAAACCCACAAAATATATGCATACAAATAATTTGTAACATAGTCCATCATTAATAACATGCCAAACAATTTGAAACCTAACCTTTGTCGGTTTTCATTTGAGTATTCAATGTCAAAACCCTCCAAAAAAACACCATTAACGACCTTCTCTCCCAAAATCCCATATTTTACCCGCCAATGATTAGTGGTAGGTGAGCATTAAATGCTCTTCGAACACCGGTATTATGCCTACATGTCGGTGCTAGAAAATTTCCCACCAATGTTTTGTCGTGTATATCGACTTTCTGGCTAATTCAACACTGGTTAAGTCCCTTTTCCCTTACCGGTGCTAGAATCTAAAATAATACCATCCATTTTTCAAATGGGACCCATTTTTCTGGCAACGGAACAATGTTTTTCGGTGCTATGATTTTACATAGGCACTGACTTACTATTATCATACAGGTGCTATTATTCTCCCTCCATTTTTATACGAGCCAAAAACACTATTACTCACATAAATCCCTTTCCAGCACCGGTTCCTTGTACTTTTTATGTTATGTGTCGGTACTATTTTTAATGTAAGGCACCGATTTCAGGCACCGGTGACCAAATTCCGGTGCTGAAAAGGGGTACAAACACTGATTTCTATGATTTTCGTCATAAAACCGGTGCCTTTCATCATTTCAGCACCAGTTTTTACAACCCAGAGTTTAGGTACTGATGCCTAAATACCTGTATTCCAGTAGTGGTGGTTACTACATAAATATTGTGTGCATAAATAGTAATATTTAAATGCACACATTCTACATATAAATAATACACATTTATGGTTAGGGGTGGACAAAAAAAACAAAAATTGAAAACCGAATTTTTAATAGCCCAAACCATATTTAAAATACGATTTTCAGATAATCGAATTGAATAAACCGAATTTTGAATATGGTTTTTGGTTTGGTTTTTGGTTTGGTTTTGGATATGGAAGCTCAACCAGAAACCCTACCCGAATACTGAATTACAATTAATAAATAAATGATATATATATATATATAATAAATAATATAATCCTAAAAGTTTAATATAAAATCTATAAATACAAAGCCAAACTCATGACCCAAATTCATGGCCCAAAGTATAAAATTTTGAATTTTGAATCAATTTGTGTATTTTTAATATTTTTTAAAATCTTAAATTCAAATTCGGTTTATTCGGATTAGATCCGAATTCGAACCGAAACCGAATTTGTAATTTGGTTTAGGTTGTTCGGGTCGGATTCAGTTTTGGGTTTTTTAGAGGCAAAACCGAATAACTCGAACCGAATAACACGAAATCCGAATAACCCGATCTGACGCCCACCCCTAGTTATGGTATCCCATGGATACGGTATGCGAATTGTATATGGAAATTAATCATACATTTCGTATTCTTCCATTTTCCGTTTTAAATAATTCCCGTCTCCAATCTCCATCAATTTCCATCAATTTTATGTATTGCCAATTAGATGTCACCCAATATTAAATTGCCAACTATTATTATAAAGATTTGGTTCCATTTTAAATGTGATGTTTGAACTACTAAAATGGATATTATAAATAAGACTTTTTTTTAATGATACAGAAAAAAGTAATCTGAAATTGACTTTTTAGCATAAAATCAGAAATGTTCCACTTAACCTATAAATAATCCAGCAGAACAAGCTAATACTATGTGTGTATAATGCGCTCTTACAGTCGACACAGACCAGTGTTTTTTTTAGGTAGACCAGATTTAATTTACTTTGACTTTAGTGGTATATAAGAAAGTTCTAAGCCGCTTCATATCTTAACATTTTGTTAAACGTTAAACATGATTATATGTCTTTTATAATTTCATCCGTCCCAAAAATGACTAATTTTGAAAAACTATTTTTTATCAATATCCTTTTAATTTAAAATTCACTCACGTCATTTATTGTACTATATATATATATTTATTTATTTATTGTCAAAGTATCAGAAAAGACCATATTTTCATAAACATATGGAAAGACGGGATTGAATTAGAATTACAGAAATGTAAAATATTTTAATTAGTTATAATATTAAAATTTTATTGTGGAACGTACAACATTTATAAATTTATGACTCGATCAATGCAACCCAAATTTTTTATCTTGATTTCTTTAATTTACGGTTTAAACCTTAGTATTTCCATACCTTATGGAAAAACCGTTTTTCAAGAGACGGACTCATCTTTTTATATAATAAAGGATATTATTATTAATGAAACTTGTACTCCTTCCGTCCCAAACCAAGATGCATAGAATCTTTTTCCAAGGTCTTCGAAAAACATGTCGTTAACATGTTTAACTACGTATAATAATAAAAATAAATAAATATTTAATATTTAGATAATACTTATTATGACGAATCCAAAAATATCACATATGATAATATTATTGCATATATATCAATTTAAATACGTTGTTAAAATTTGACAGTGTTAACTTGTCAAATAATAACAGTGCAGTTTAGTTTGGGACAGAAATTTTTGAAACAAAAAAAAAACTTTTACATGACCATTTTGGAAATGACATCTGACAATGATGTTACTCCCTTCATCTCTAATAGAATATTAAATCAATTAAAATTAGATTAAGAAAGAAATACATTTTCTGATTGATTTTGTACATATCTTTTTCTATATATGTGTGTACACACAGCCACAAGTATTTGTGAGTTTTAAATTCTTTCATGATATCAGAGTCAGGTTTCTCTAGATATTCTCTGAATTTTCCTGAAATTCCAAATCTTTTTTCCAAAAACTTCCGATCTCGGCAGCGCCCACCCAGCGTTCTCACCAATCGCCGTCGTTGTCCAAGGTGTCGTCGATCGCCTATTTAAGTTTCCGCCAGATAAGTTGCTCATGCGTCGCCAGATTTTCGCTCATGCACCGACGCGTCATCCTCACGCGCCACCAGATCTGACCACACCGCTTACTTTACTGGTTCCGTTCATTGCTGCTCCAAGTCCGCGCACAAAGGTTTAATCAGTTGTCCACTGTCATTCACAAGTTTGTTGTGTGTTTGGTGCGAATTGATTTTTCTTTTGTGCTTTGATCTGCTCATTTTTGTTCCTGATGACGACTATTAAGCTTCCATCGCAGCTCAACTGCATCACCGTCAAACTTGATGGTTCCAACTAGTCTCACTGGCATACTCAGGTTACCTCTGCTTTATGAACTGTGAAACCAACCTGTACCAGCGAGACCCCCGTACCGGTGAGACTCCCATACCAACCTGTCGAAGCGGCTAATACGTATTCACGGCATACCAACAAATCTCCACCTTGACTTGAATCCTCAAAGTAGAAACTCCAGACGCACCATTACAGTGCCAGATGAGCAGACTTCTCCCTCCACTCCCGGGACTGCCCCACCGGGCAA
>JAULKM010051257.1:0-12726 GCA_032355605.1 Rubia tinctorum
ATGACTCCTTTAGTCGATCAACGCCTAAAGGTATCCCATTAGTGGCATTAAGCACGAAGAATCAACAAGCTTGGTAACACTTATAAAAACTACACTGTGTCTAAGTATTGAATCAATTCATGCATTTACACAAGATTATTCGATAACGTTCATAAACTTCTCTAATTTGCTACACAAAACAAACATGATAAAGAATTCGACATTATCACATTTATCTTGCGTTCATCAAATCATCAACCATATTAGAAGCTCTAAATCATGCCTTTGGATTTCATATCAAAAGAAAGGAGAATTAGTTATTTTCTCCAAACCCTAACAAGTAATCATACAAGCAATTCATGTACTCAAACTTCCAATACCATTCATGTATTCAACAACCAAATTCAAGCACAATAATACACAATAGCAAAGCATTAAATAGATTCATACAAAGTTCTCAAGACATGGGCTTGGAAGCATTAATCAATTGCTCCCAAGAATAAGTTTAGCTACTAGAATTCATACTAAAAAAATAGAAAATTTAAACATAAAATCAAGATGAAAATGATAGAAAACTAGGGTTTTATGGCTAAGAAATCGGGAGAGAAGAGTTGCTGGAAAGGAGGAGATAAGAGAGTATTTATAGTACAAAAAGTCCAAAAAGTAGTTCTGGCCAGTTGGCTTGCCCTCACATGTTATCTTCTTTTTGTCCAAGTGCAGTTGTGTCCTCTTTCCTTCTTCGGGTCTTCATTTTCTTCAAAATGTAGTTTTCATGGTCTTCAAATTTTCAAACCATTATCCTGTCTCACAAATTCCGTATCAAAATTGATAAGAGCGCTAAAGCAACTCTTAACTCTAATAATAGAATTTCAAGGTAAAATGGAGTATCCAAAGCACAAAAGCGTACCAAAATGAGAATAAAAGATCCCAAAATCATCATATAATATGGACGTATCAAACCTCCACACACTCGAACTTACTCGTCCTCGAGTAAGAAAACATTCAAGAACATAAAAAAGTTAAAATGTCCCCATCCTAATTCTAATATTCCCCCAAATGATAGCCTCACAAAACTCTCAATATCACAATTCCCAAAAGTTTCTATCACACACTACCCTTATTTCTAAATCTACACAAATATACTACCAATCAATTTCCTAATTTCCATAGACACATTTCCTAACTTGCTAATCCCAAATTTATGTTCATTTTCCGTACTAAATCATCCAATCCCAAGAAGTGTCATGATGTTAGGCTACCCGATCATCCATATATCAACCGCAACCTTATGGCTCCAACGCCAGTAAATGAGTAGATCTTTAACCTTTTTTCACTCTCTTTCTCTCATTTTGTCTAGGAGCCCTTTCGGGTTTTCATCCTAACAACACATCATGGTTCTTTTGGCTCACATCTCACCCACATTTAACCTCTTATTTTTACCTAGGTCGCCCTCTCGGGTTTTCAACTTACCTGAGCCCCCCAATGTTGCCTAAATTGTTCTCTTGGATTTTCAACTTAAAGGGTTTTATTTTATTTTTATTTTTATTTTATTTTATTTTGTTCTTTTTCATTTTCTATTTTTTGGATTTTTTTCTTCAATTTTTAAAATTTTCCAATTTTTTGTGTTTTCCCAATCATAAATTGCTAAAAAGTTTCTGCATGTCAAAACTACCAAAATATCCGAATGCATCAAAATATAAAATCTCAAAATCAAGAAAAAATAGCTAAGTCTACATCCAAAATATCACATCCCGAAAAGAAACAGTGAATGACATATCCCCTCCCCACACTGGAATACTACATTGCCCTCAATGTATACAAAATAGGGCAAAACACAATACATAACGAAGTAAGGGAGTATGCGAAAGAAAAGTGCCCACAATCACTGTTGTGAGGATGAACCACCATGTCCATAGCGCAGCTGATACTGAGACATCCACTCCTTATTCCTCTGGCGTCCCTCTCTGCTCCAGGATCTGGTCCTGTGGTGCCACCAACGTGTGCCTGCATATCCCACACTTTGGTTGCAAGCTGATCAATCTCGTCATCCATATCCAACAAGTTTTGTGACACGTACAGGTTGTGGTCGTAGATCATGTCGTGGAGCCGGTAAAAGAAATCTACTGGCGGCTGCTAAGGCTGGTTGCGGCTGCTGTGATCCTCCTGCATCGGATCAGGCTCCTGGTGCTGTGGAGAAGGATGTGGCGAATGGTGTGCATCCTGCGGTGGATCCATAGTGTAGGGTAGAGCACCCTCGTAAGACTGGACTGGGAGGTTGTTAAGCAACTGCAGGAATCCCCGCCTGCACTCCGTATCTGGCTCGATTGCCAAGTCAGTCACTGGGGTGTCCAATTCGAGCTTCGTACGCTGAGGTTGTGGAAGCTTCACGAAGTTGACACCTCCAGCCTCGTATAACCAATGGAACACCCGTGGATCCATCGTGGTCTTGATCAGGTGGAAGTTGACCATCCGAATTAATGTGATGCGATAAAACTCCCCCCGACCAAGTCGCTGAAGGCCATCAGATGCGGCGATGGACAAATGCTCTGCAAGTAGGGTGATCATGCCCCTAATGATATCTCTCCCTTGTCCTTCGCCGCCTCTATGACCTTCGTGACCCACAAATCAGCCCATTCTCCATATCCCGTACCCTCACTAGTCAGCTCCCAAAGAAACCAAATCTCATCATTCAACACATTTTTTGCTTCAGTGCGGCAGAATAGAGTGGTGGAGAGGAGGCGATGCACAAATTGAAGTGCCGGATGGATAATGAGATTGTTCATGTCCCTGACATTCCGAACCTTCCTGGTGATGGTATGCCAGAACAAGAAACTCCCTCCATGGTGGGTGTATTCTCTCCGAATCGAACCTCGCCCGGATCTCTGCAGTGTCCCACCCAAAGGCCTCTTAAATATCTGATAGGCTCATCTCGTATGATCTGTCATTCAGATAAACTGAATGAACCTCTCGAAGTGTACTCCATTCCTCTCCGTATATGCCCTCACCGTAGATAAGAACTTGAGGGTGTATCTACATTATGTGGGTGCTCCTCGGGACTAGAAACCTCCCATACCTTCTTTATCGATGAGATATAGGATCGGATTCTTCAACTGAAGGGCCTCCAACGCGGCTCCCACCTCTCAGCATATGCGCTGTTGATCTAACGCAATCCCGTGAATCTATCCGAGAAAGGTGGTGGTGCAGGCTCGGCTACCAGCGGAGGAGTTGGTGGTGTGACAGAAGGACCTACTCTCAATCTCTTCTCTGGGGCCATGTCTATTCAATACATCAAACCACATTAGACGCATAGGGAAAGAAGGGATAAAGTCATGCAATAATCACTTGGATATTATTTCGAAAGACATATTTTTCCAAACTAGTATGCAACTCATAGAAATAAGCACCCAAACATCATTATAGAAATTAGCAATTGTAATCAAAATGATGTAGTCAATATAGTTCAATCTTGAGAAAGCCACTATAATGATGTAAAAGGCATATATGTCCATGTGCATAAATTTCAATTTAATTGCAATGCAAAATATACTATGCTACAATAATAAAGCTATACTATCCTAAGCAAAGCCAAACCAAAGCCAAAATCTAGCCTAATCAAACTAACCTAATCAAAGCCAAGCTAAAGCCAAAATTTAGCCTAACCAAAACCTAAGCAAAGTTATACTCTATAATATTGTTCCATTATTGTTCATAACCTAACATAAAATTAGAATAAAAAATCCCAAACATGAACAATCCAAAACAAGAACAATCCAAAATATTATACCACTAGAAATCCAAAACATGAACAATCCACATGAAAAAAAGAATCAATTTCTGAACCTATTCACTATTCCTAATCCATATCACAAAAGATGATCAGTTCATCAATTAGCCAATTATTTCATACGAATTAGCACATTCACACAAATTAATAATTAAATGAATATAACAATTCAAGAGCAAAGAGTTGAATAAATGTACCAATTTGAAGTTTAGGATGATGAATTAACCTAGCCGCAAAAATTTCCGACTTAAGCAATCGCAAATTCAAAATCCCCAATTTTTAGGTTTTGAATTAGAACGATTTGTTGGATTTTTTCGATGAAATGGATGTGAATTTATGGAGGGTTTATGATGGGAAATGTTTTCGTCCGGTTTTTATGGATGAATCCGGCCAGTTTTGGTGGGGGAAATGGGTGGTGGGATTGAATTGGCGGCGGAGAATTGGTTGTGTAAGAGAGACTGACAGGTTCTGCCCTTTTTTTCATATACGAAAAGTGTCGCGCTCACGATGGGATTGTCGCGAGTCGCGAGGATGGAGTCAATGGACTCCCAAAATTCAAACCGATGGTCTCAAAAATCCGATCCTAGGACTAGAAAAAGTTTCAAAATCTGATTGATTTTTGTCGCGATCGCGAAATGACCATCACGACTAGTCATCTCGACTCACGACTGGTCCATTGTGACTCGTAAAAACATGTAATCGGGAGTTGGAATTTTGTCCAAAAGTTCTGATTTTCATCACTATCACAACAACACCATCGCGACTCGAGATAGGTCCATCGCACTTGCAAAAAATTGGATCTGTAAGTTTACATTTTCAGAGAATGGTTATGATTTTCATAGCGAGCGTGACAAGCTTTTCGCGACTCATGATCAAATGAAACTTGAAGTTGTCAAAATTCCTTGTTCATCACGACTCGCGACGTGGCAGTCGCGATTCGCGACGGACGGGGTCTTTCACAGTTATAAAATAAATCCATAAGTTACCAACTTTCAAGCCTTTCCTCTCTTCTCATTTCCTTCACATGTTCTTCCTTATGGTGCAATGCACTTCAATTGGCTACAAAATCATGGAAAACACACCCGTGAAACGAACATGGCAAAATAATGAATATAACGAGAACAACTTAAATTGAAACATCAACGGAATGTCTAGAGAGACAATCCGGATGATCAAAACCAAGATTGTTTAATGTCGTCGGCACGACTTACCTTTCTTCTTGGGGTTATTCACTACATGGATTGAAAAGATCGGCTTCCTTTCCTCTATCCAAAACAAAACATGTGGGATCTACATCATCCCCTGTCAATATTTTCCGCAGATAGCTTAATGTCTCCTCGTGTTCTCTCAACATGTCTAGTAGCTCACCTTTTTGTTCCATGGAAATCACAATCGAATGAGCATTCAGGGCTTCTCTCCTTCCCTAACAGATGAACATATAAGAATTTTTTGTGGTGGTTTGCACTCTTCCACCAAAGTCTTCTCACGAGAAGGAGGGAAACCCACCTTTATAGGTTTTACTTTGGAGATGCGAAAGGTGTTGGAAGTTGCTTTCTCACGAGGGTATTCACCATTGTTGTTTTCCTTCAAATTAGTACTACCAACATTTGAAATCAAAACATCATCTATTGCAACATTTGAGTAACTATCATCCTTGGGATAAAAAACATCTTGCTTTATATCATTAATAACATCAATAGTTTGGAAAGAATGATATCTACTAGGATGATCAATAGAATTGTGAGTGTCAAATTCCATTTTCTGCCCATTAAATTCCATGGTTAATGTTCCATTATGTACTTCAATTATTGTCCTTGAATATTTTTAAAATGACCTTCCTAATAAAATAGATGTGGCATGACTATCACTCTCCATATCAAGGACATAAAAATCGGCATAGAAATTTTAAAAATCCACTTTCATCAACACATCTTTCACAATACCTTTTGGGTATGTGTTAGAATGATCAGCTAGTTGGGGTTTTGTGCAAAGTGCATAGATCTAGACTTTGATACAGTAAAATTGGAATCACATTAATGGAAGCACCTAAGTCTAGTGTGGCCTTATTAACACATTTTCCTCCTATCTCACAAAGAATTGTAAACATTCCCAGATCATCGCATTTAGGAGGTAACTCCTCATCAAAAATGGCTAGGACATATTCACTTTTTCCACTCTTATTTTTACTTTGCAATTTTTTTCCTAATGATGATACACAACTATTTGAGAAATTTAGCTTACCTATGACTTTGATTTATAGCATTCAAGAGTGGAATATTTATCTCACACCTACGAAAGACTTCGTAGATGTCTTTGTTGTCCTCCTTGGTCCTCCTATCCTTCAAGGCCTCCGGGAATGGTGATTCCGGCTCATAGATAGGGATCTCTGCCATTTTGGATTTCTTGAAAGGAGGTGATGAAGTTTTGAGATTTGATCTCGGCCTAGGCATGAAGGCCCCCACCTCGATTTCTTCCCCTTCACTCATCTTCTCATTGGTCAATTCCTCGGCCTTTTTCATAACATCTCCTTCCTTTTCAAACACCATATCCACGTCAACCTTACCTTGGGGTATTCTCACTTCATTTCCACTCCTCAATGAGATGACACTCCCATTTTGATGAGGGTTAAGCTCCGGTTGAGAAGGAAGTTTCCCAGAATCTCTTGCCTCCATTCGATTCAAGATTTGAGCCATTTGACTCACTTGAGTCTCTAGGTTTTTCATGATAGAGTCGGTCTTCTCTTTGTGTTTCTCAGTCTTGTCCGCACATATGGTCAACTTCCCAATGGCTTGAATGATTTCCTCCTTTGACATCCTCGAACTTTCACCTTGATTGTGGGGCTTATCACTAAGCCTTTGGTATTGAGGTTGAGGCGGCCGATATTGTTGTTGAGGAGGGCGATAAGGTTGAACATTTGGACCCCCTTGTACATTCCCATATCGAAAATTTGGGTGGACTTGGTCGGCCACATTGTAAGATCTGTTTTGGTAGCCTCCACCTCCTTGGTAGCATTGATATCCTTGATACCCTTGATTTTGGTACCCTTGGCCTCCTTGATATCTCATAGCACTCACCTACTCCACATAATCATCTTGCAAAGTATGACATGCATCTGTAGGATGTGGAGATGAGCAAATCTCACAAGATTTCACATGAGGTTTTGCTCCGGATTGTGTCATCAACGCCTTGACCATAGAGGTGAGAGTCGACACTTGATTTTCAATATTTCCATGCTTGTAAGAAGCACTTGCATTTTTGGTATTTTGCCTTCTCAAATTGGCTCTCGAGCTAAAATTTCTTCACTCTTAGGTTAGCTCCTCGTAGAGCTCCATAACTTCCCTTGAGGACTTGTTCCCAAGAGAAACATTACAAGATCCCCTCACTAGCCTTTGATCTTGATTAAGAAGACCATTATAGAAATATGCAACAACTAATACGAAGAGTTGAAACACAAGTTACGGGGCCTTCGGCGCAATTGATTTCTACTTCCAAACCTCTTATCTAATATTGAGCATACAACCTATTCAATAATTTTACTACTTGTTGTGAAGATAAATCTTCTATCCTTCTTTGATAGTAGTTTACAAGAGTAAATTCGACATCTCTCGCTAAACCTCACTAATGACTCATTTAGTCAATCAACGCCTAAAAGTATCCCATTAGTGACATTAAGCACGAAGAATCAACAAGATTGGTAACACTTATAAACACTACATTGCGTCTAAGCATTGAACCAATTCATGCATTGCCATAAGATTGGCAAGAATGTTCGACATTCTTAATTTTCTCCTATTTGCTACCCAAAACAAACATGGTAAAGAGTTCGACATTATCACATTTATCTAGCATTCATTAAATCATCAACCATATTAGAAGCTCTAATTCATGCTTTTGGATTTCATATCAAAAGAAATGAGAATTAGCTATTTTCTCCAAACCCTAAAAAGTAATCATACAAGCATTTCATATACTCAAATTTTCAAAACCATTAATATATTATACAAACAAATTCAAGCACAATAAATACACAATAGGAAAGCATTAAATAGCTTCATACAATGTTCTCAAGACATGGGCTTGGAAACGTTAATCAATTACTCCCAAGACTAAGTTTAGCTACTCGAATCAATACTAAACAACAATATCAATTTAAACATAAAATCAAGAAGAAAGCAAGATGAAAATGGAAGAAAACTAGGGTTTATGGCTAAAATATTGGGAGAGAAAAGTTGCTGGAAAGGGGGAGGAGAAAAGAGAGTATATATAGTACAAAAAGTAGATCTGGGCAGTTGGTTGTCGCGACTCGCGACACAGGCATCGCGATTCACGACAGGCAGAGTAAGATGCCCTCACATGTTATCTTCTTTTTGTTCAAGAGTAGTTGTCTCTTATTCCCTTCTTCAGGTTTTCAAGGTCTTCATTGTCTTCAAAATGTAGTTTTCATGGTCTTCAAATATTCAAATCATTACCTCGTCTCACAAAAATCTATATTAAAAGTGATAAGAGCGCTAAAGTCGCTCTTAACTCTAATAATAGAATTTCAAGGTAAAATTGAGTATCCAAAGCACAAAAGCATACCAAAATTAGAATAAAAGATCCCAAAATCATCATATAATATGGACATATCAGAATGCGTGTGGGTAGGGGTAGCCTATTTATATACCCAGCGTTAAACACAGTTGTTTAAACCAATAATGCGATGTCGCAAACACTGTCACCTAGAAAGACGAAAACACAAAAGCATGTGCGATGTCGCCCTTATTATATTTTGGGCCACATAACTGAGTTGGGCCCAAATATTACATATTTTGGCCTAGATCAGAGGGAATCGAATCAACATTAGCTGAATTTGCCAACCTAATTGACATAACTGAGGGACGATTGACGCACAAACGAAGTCCCATATAATAATGAATGGGCCAAATTTGACGACCAACCAAAACCAAAAATATCTACGAGCCTGGTCAATGGTGGACAATGACACTTATGTCTGATTTCACATTTATATGTCATCTTTACCAAAATTATTCCGACATTGTACCAACGTGGCAGAGTGGATTGTGAGCAGATTAGCCTAAAGAAATTAATCGAAGCCCAAAAATTTTTATTACCAAATTAATTAATATGGAAATATTTCTCAGTATTAAAACAAATAATAATCGTTTTTGTAAAAAGAAATTGGATCTAGCTACCTCCAGTCTTGAAAAAATCCTTACTGGTGTATAAGAAGATTGATAATCCATCTATTTATAATGTAAACCCTATGTAATAGTTATATCAGACATATTTTGGCCTTGAATGACATTGGTTATGTCTGACCTTCAACATTCTTAACCGTTGAATGGGTAACTATCAAGCCATCACTCGTGTAATAAGGTTGACACTATATATGGGTTCTTAAGGAAGACCATAACTAATTCTTAGAGCTAGTATCTTTTGGTCTCGAATAACAATCGATGTGCATGGCATTGGACTAAATTTTACAACCCTCACTCATTGGATAGGGTTGACTATTCGCGGGCATAATTGGAAAACACTATGTAAATGCTGTAAGTAATATCTTGTGCTATCAAATGTAATTAGCTATGACTAACCTTAAAAAATCTTAACCATCAAAATGGGAGTTGTGAAACAGGAACTTGTGTAATAAGGTAGAATATATCTTTAGGATTATAATGAAAACCGAATGTAATTATCATAATAGTATCTCTTTTGGCCTCGAATGAGATCAGCTATTTTCACATTAAACAAGATTAAATCCTGCGATTGGTAATGTTTGAACACTTTAAGTCTGAGGTAGTATCAATCTACGATCTTCATCGATCATGGGAAATGTCATTTCCGCCGACGTTGTTATTGGAGAATTTTCGGTTAGTATCAATATTCCAATATTTTAACCTCTAATTTAACTATCCAAAAGTCTCGATTGCTTACAGAATACTACTCAATATACCCGTGACCATTTCTTCCGCTGAAAAAATTTCTTCAAGTTGAGGTTGATTAAGTCGCACCTTCCCTTTACTATGTCGCAAGATAGAATGAGCGAACTAACTACATTATCGAGTGATTTGGTTAAAAAGCTTAATTGTAAAAGGTTGATTGGTTACTTTGCTTCTAAGGAAGCACATGGATTTTTATTTAAGAAGTAAAAATATTGTTTTTATTTTTATATTTATGTGTTTGTATTACATTAAATTAATTATTTAGTATATACATAATTCGCTTAAGGCCTAAAAATCCTAGGGCTGGCTTTGGATGTGGGTTGACCTTTCGTTGGCTTTAATGGAAAACCTATCCCTAGTTGGTAGAACTAACATTAGCTATTACTAGCCTTCATCAATTTTAACAATCAAAAGGGTAATGTTTGTACCTTGACAATGTATTAAGATTCACTATGTTTTTTCTTATAATGGAAACCCTATGTAACCAATAGAACATATATTTTCCTGGCCACTAAATAGATTAAGGAATACCTATCAAAAACCTAGAATGCAACTTTGCAAACATATCTCGCTTTATCGACGATTGACCGACATGTGGGCGACATCATATATTCATTTGTACTGGGTCATATTCATAATTATATCCCATTGAACCCATGTCATTACCGTTATCACGTAATACATCATATAACTTGATAATGGGTCAAAATCTTGGCAACGTCGGACATTCATATGATAGGGGAATATTGGGCCAATTTTGACCCAATAATAAACCTAAAAAAAACTTAAGGCTAACATGTCGCATCTCTAGCGGGAGAATATATTAATGTGTCACACTTAGTAAGAAAAACACCAAAACAAAACCATGGAAGAAGGAGATTTTGGCAAAAATGCCCCCCATAAAAAAGACACAAATTTCTTCATCACTATTTCCCTCCTTTTTGACAAATCAACCAACAAAAACAACCATATCCTCTACCACCATAGAATCCAAATAGAGAAACAAGGAGAAAAAGAAGATGTTCCTATAGGAAGGGATTCCATGAATCCCAATTGTAGTAATGATCCATCTTCTAACTTTAATGAGTGTTGAATTTTCGTAGGGTTTTCCAATTAAGCGCTAGGGTTTAATGAGTGACTGTTGATTATAGGATTTAATGAGTGAGTGTTGACTATAGGGTTTAATGAGTGAGTGTTGATTATTTATAACCCCTTAACTGAATGTGTGTTGATTATTGCTATGTGATAGATATTTCATCTATTTCCTTCATAGATTGTGGACTGTACATATATGGTAGTATGGTTACATTAAAAATATAATTTTTCCAAGTGTTTTATGTGTACCACACATGACAGCTTGCTAATGGTGGTTTTTTGACATGGAAAGCTTTCATTTTCATCATTTTCTTAATGCGAACATGAACTCCATGACCTATGTATTTTGTAGTTTGAACCAAATGCAAAATATGTTTGTAGTGGTGTGGTACTTAGATATTAGGTTTATGTTGTTTGTGGTTGTCAGTGATATATAGTTGTAAAAGTCCAAATTTTGCCTAAAAATTAGTACAAAATGGTGAATGTTCAATGTTGCACCAACATTATGCTCGGTTTATAGGTCAGTGAGAACGATTAGTGGGGGACGTCATTTATAAACTCAGTTTAGGCATGGGATTGGACCGACATTGCATGTGATATTGGATATGAGTTATTGGACAAGTACGATTTAGGCTGTTGTTTGCCCAATAAAGATGCAACATGAACATTGCACCTTATTACGAGAGGTTAGCCAACTCTACTTACTGCCTTACTCTTGTTTGTATTCTATTAAGGATTACGGGAAACTAATGAATTAATGACAATTTGTTTTAGCAAATATTTGATGGTGGCCATCATCGTATGAAAAATGTGTTTTTGAAAAATGGTTGCAAACATTGCATGCGCTTTATGAGGGATTTGGTCTCACAAGTGAAGGAGAGTCTATTTGATCCACAAGAGGTATCCCTATATTCTAACTTATTGTTTCTATCAATAATATCACGACCATGACCAACCTTTTTATTCATTATGATATTAGTCCAAGCATTAATCTTTTCATGAGGACAAAAAACCATACCCCATTAAGATTTCGGAGGATGTACGTGACAGTTGGGCCCTCATTATGATGTTAAAGAATTTTTAGAATTTACTTAATCCATCCATGATAAGACGAACTAGGATTGGGATGAATATTTTGTGCAAGTATCATTCTCTAAAATTTCCATTGATGCTTTCCAAATTGAATTTTTTCACACCTTGATACAGATATCTAGCTAGCTATGAAGTATCAATGGTATAGTTAATTTTGTGAGAGGTTTGTTAGCATACTTGGGAGGTCGTTGCCGTACCTCTCAAAGATACAATTTATAAACCCTAAATGCTTACTAAATACAATTAAGTAGATAGTGACAAATCATGATCATCCACAGAGAAGAGTGATTTTCCTAAGGGTTAATGCATATAAGGGTGGATATAAGCCTAGATATAGGTAAATACATATGTATAAAAAAGCATGTAAAGAGGGGGGTTTCAGGTTGGTTTTCCTAAGTTATGAATTTAAAGGCAAGATAACTAGCAAAGTCAAGTAACTATGCTAATCATGCAATAAACTAAGAAAAATATATAAAAACTACAAACGAAAAATCTTTGGGGGGAATTGATTTCTACTTCCAAGCTTCTTATCTATCCTTGAACATATAACCTATTAAACACTTTTACTACTTATTGTGAAGATAAATCTTCTACCCTTCTTTGATAGTAGTTTAAAAGAGTGAATTCTACATCTCTCGCTAAACCTCACTAATGACCCTTTTAATCGTTCAACGCCTAAAAGTATCCCATTAATAGTATTAAGTACGAAGAATCAACAAACTTGGTAACACTTATAAGAACTACACTGTGTCTAAGGATTGAACCAATTCATGCATTTACACAAGATTAGTCAAGAACGTTCAACGTTACTAAACTTCTCCTATTTGCTACACA
>JAULKM010051268.1:0-12726 GCA_032355605.1 Rubia tinctorum
TTGGCACACTTTCCTTTTATGGCAAGATTCCTTCAATTTCATCCACTCATTCTACTTTTCCCTTTCTAAATTCAATTGCATCCACACATTTCATTCACCTAAATCCAAGCACCTAAGTCTACCATGCCAATTCCAGTGAAACAGAGGGAGTAATTTTTTAATATTGCATGTAAGACCTTTTACCTTTTATTATTCTAATTAAACCCCGTCTTTCCATAAGTCTATGGAAAGATGGGTTTTCCCAAGATTTTGCCTTTATTTATTTATTGTAACTGCTGAAATGAAATAAGTATATATATAATGAATTGAAATAAATATAAATATACTAAACTAAACTAAACTAATATAAATATATTGAAATAAATATAAATACATTGATATGATCTAATCTTAACTGAACTGAAATCCAAATAAGCTCTAGAGAACATGGCCTAAATATAAGATAAAGTCTCTCGTTAACAGTTAGACCAATCATAAAAAAATTATAATTTTTGCGGTCAAGTTATAATTATTTATACATTGTGATATAATTTAAAGGATTTTTAAACTTATAGAAATATCATTATATTAAGACTTTTTGTACATATAATTATTAACTTATTATAAATTCAATTTTGAAATTATAAAATATAATGTTCAGATTAAAATTACAATAATTACTTCAAATTTTGTGAAGATATAGTGGTTCTAAAACTACTTCCTCTTTCCCAAATGAAATTGCACTCTTGATTTTTTAACATCATTCTCTATCAAAGTATAACTGTATATTTGAATAGATATATGAACAACAATATTATCGTATATGATATTATTCAATTCGTCGTAACAAGTTATTTCTAAATATCAACTTTTTATTTGTCATTATTATACATAGGTAAACATATTAACAGTAAAATATGTTTATTAAATAGTATGTTAATGATTGCAGTGCAATTTATCTAATCTTAAGCAGAGGCAGTAAAACCTTGTTCGTGCGGTATAAAACAAGCAAGCTTAGGCAGGAGGCGTTGCTTTTTTCAAAGTTCACCCCTTCAAATAAAGTAGAATTGGTACACTGCATCTAGCACGAAGCTCAGTTTTTTTTTTTCAAAAAAAAAAAAAAACTCAGCTGCTATGTTTTGTGCTTTCTCACTAAGCATTACTCCTCCACATAATGCTTTATATTCGGGTGAGTAAAATTAAATCCAAAGTTCATAAATCATGCCTTTCTTGTTCTTTATACTCATTGGACAGTAAAAATGTTTTTATTCTCTAGGTACGTGATTCGCTCCAAACTTATTGAGTTTAACCTTTTATTTTATTGATATAACAATTTATTTTATTTATATAAATAAATAAAAATATTACTTATAAGTATGTATGTACGTGCATTGTATATATTGGATGTGTATTATTTGTGCAGTAAATCACAAACAAAATAATGCACAATAATGCACACATATTCATATAATTTAAAATACACAAAATACTCCTAGGCATACGGTGCTCATAGTACCCCAAGGGTACCATATAATTTGTCATTGCACAATGTATGTTTAAGTGGAGATAAAATCTTGTATAAGACGGTCTTACTATAAAATCAGGGATCAAATTGTAAAGAATTTAGCATAAGGTTTTAAATTAAGTTTTAAAAGTTCAAGGGCTAAATGTGAAATTTTGTTATTTTATATTTAAGTCGTTATTTTACATTTAAGTCCAAGTATAAATATCAATACATCTTTTTCTTCTCCCACAATTTTCTCACATTTTCTCTCTCCTCTCCCTTTCTTCTTCTGCGTTCTTCTCACCCTTTCTTCTTCTGTGTTCAACCTTTTTTTTCCTTCAATTCGATCGCTACTTTTCTCCGTCTTCTTTCATATTTCTTGCGCACAGTGATTTGCGATGAACGCAGAGAATATGCACTTCATTTTCCGGTGAATTTTCTAGTTTTAGCTTCGATTTTCGGCGGCCGAATACAATACAACCTTTGTTTCGTGTTTATCTTCGAAGGTAATGTGTTTGCTCAGATTTGTATGCATATTTTTTTTGTTATTTCTAATTTTTGTTTACTTTCTTTGATTCATGTGATATTCTAGGGTTTGTGTAGGTTATAGTGAGTAATATTTGGGGATTTCTTTGTTTTTTTTTGTATTTTGCTGCTGCTGCTGTTCGTTAGATGTCTAAGAAGACTTGCTTCACTACTGTTGCAATTGAGAAAGAAGGAGGATTCATAAGTTTTCAACAGTGATGTTTTAGATACGGTTATTGATGTTTCTCATTTTCAGCTTGACGTTTCATGTTTTAGGCTTTAATTGTTGTTATATGTGTTGGTGTGATTTTTTTAATTTCAACGTTTAATGCTGCTTGAGTTTACATGCTTAAGTGTGCAATTGATGTTCAGTTTTGATTGTGTGTGATATCTTAGGATTTTGTTACGATTTGTGGTAATTTTTGTGTAATTTTTGCTGTTTTTTAGATGTGTAAGAATGCTTATCCACTGTTGCTGCAATCGAGAAGGAAACATGATCTGTAAATTCTTGTTATTTTGCAGATGTGATGTTTTAAATAATTTTGTTGATATTTCAGGTTTTATGTTTGATGTTTCATATTTAGGTTTTAAGTACTGTTATCTATGTTGGTGTGATGTTTTAATTTCAGCATTTGATGCTTGTAGTGTTTTAAGTGTTGAATTGATGTTCAGTTTTGATTGTGTGTGATATCTTAGGGTTTTGTTACGATTTGTCCTAATTTTTGTGTTGTTGTTTCTTAGATGTCTAAGAATGATTGCCCACTGTAGGTGCAATCGTGAAGGAAGGAAGATTTGTAAGTTTTGTTATTTTTAGGTGTGATATTTTAGATACTGTGGTTCATGTTTTAAATACTTTATTTGATATTTTACAATATAGTTGTCAGTCATGTTACGTGTGCTATTGTGATATTTTAATTTCAGATTTTAATTTTTTTTATTGTTGTATGTGATGTTTTTATTTAAGTGTTTGATGCTGGTAGCATTTTCATACTTAAGTGTGCCATTAATGTGCCGTTTTGATTGTGTGTGATATTTTTTGGTTTTGTTACTATTTTTGGTAATTTTTGTGTTGTTATTGTTGTTTCTTAAATGTCTAAGAACACTTTCCCGTTGTTGCTGCAATCGAGAATGAAATAAGAAATGTATACTAGTGTTTTCTTTTTTACCTGTGATATTTTAGATACTGTTGTTGATGTTTCAGATTCTATCTTTGATCTTTCATGTTTAAGCTCTAAGCATTGCTATTTGTGTTGGTGTAATGTTATAATTTCAGTGTTTGATACTTGTGGTGTTATAATATTTAAGGATGCAACTAGTGTTCAGTTTTGTTCTTTTGATATTTTAGTGCGCACTGTTGATGTTTTCAAATTTTTATATTGATTTTTTAAATATTGTTTTAAATGTTTTTCAATGTAGTTTCCAGTTATGTTATGTGTGTTATTGTGATATTTTAATTTCAGTTATTGATGTTTTAATTACTCTATGTGATGTTTTATGTTTATTTCACAGGAATACTTTCCAAGCCAGGACTCTACGATGTCATTGATGAGATATTTAAAAAATACTATGAGAAATCATGCCCCCCATAGGTTTTCCCTTGAATAGAGGACCGAAAATAGACCTTTGGTCATTGCATTGATGGAGTAGAAGAACCATTCTCTTCGAAACCATTAAGAGAGAAGGCAAGTTTGTGAACAAGTAAGGAACGAAGGAAAAAAGTTTGGGGAAAATAGAATTTGATTGTTTGGGATGCATTGTGTGAGAATGATGTTTTATAAATATTAGTTTATTTGTTAGAGTCAAGACACTAGATTGTTGATGTTTTAGGTTGATTTGAATTTTTCAATTTTTATGTTAGTGAATTTTAGAGCATTTGAACCTTTTCATACGAGAAGATGTTTAATGATTTGATAGTTATGACGATTGACATTTTTATATGCTAATTTTATAGTATATATTTGTTGCGTCGGTAATGATTCATTAAATTTCTTTGAATTTGAGTTTTCATTGTATGATGCTTTATGTCTTGTTCATCCATAATATATATGAAGTGAAACGTATCATTTTATATATGTAAATTACCATTTTAAAAAAAGATCAAAAGATAGAAGTGGAACGTCAAAATAGTTTTTCCAAATGCTACAACGGTGGAATGTATATTTTCAACACTAGTTGGAGATATTTTCCTTTTTATTGATGTGTTAACTTTTCTGCATGTCGTTTTAAAAATTGATATTGATGTTTCTTATTTATAGATATTTAGAATTTTATTTGATGTATTCTTGATATTTCAATAGTGTGAATTTATCTTTTATATTTTTATATTGATGTTTAAATATTTTTAGTAATTCTATTTGATGTTTGAATATTTTTATTTAGTATGCATAGTATGCATAGTGTTTTTTATTATTTTATTTGATATAAAATTATTTAATTTGAAGATTTAGAGCTTTTATTTGATATTATTTACTTTTAATTTGATTTTTTATTAGTTGGATAACTTGGATGTGATTTCAATCCAAATTTACTTTTAAATCAAAGTATGTATCAACCCAATAAAAATTATATTTTCAGCCCAATTTTTACCCGACCCGTTCGCCTGAATACAGGTCATCCTCCACTGCAATCCTAATGATCAGAATTGTGCCGCCGGAATTACCCGCCCCCTTCTCGGACCTCCCCTTTCTCACTGGAATCTTCTCGCACCCTCCACCTAGCCCCATCTTCTCCGATTCAGTCGCCGGATTTGAGAAGAAATCAAACCTTGACAAGTGGGATGAAGTGCTCAAGCAAATTAGCTTCCCTCATTTGAGATCCAACTCTGCAACTCCAATCACTACCCCTCATACATCACCAACATCTGTAAACACTTGAGTTCATCATCATCACAATCACTACACCACATCACAAGGCTCACATCGACCAACTTCAATACTTTAAAATTGGGAAATTCCCCTTCTTTCATTTCCCATGTTTCCCCTTCGAATCTTACACTTATCAATTTCAGGACATCAAGATTCGGAAATTCACAACCTCGTCGTCGTCGTCATTGTTCTCGCTAAGGAATAGAATGAGCTCCTTCCGCGTTCTCTCCTAGTCGAGCGCGCAGGCGATGGTGGAGAGCCACCAGATCGAGTTGAGCTGGAGTTGGATGTCCTCGTTCTTTAATTTGTCAATCAGCATCGGCACGGGAACTATCGATGGCGATGGCGGAAAAGGCGAGGAGACAGTGAGGTGACGGTGAAGAAGGCTAGGATGCGAGGCGGTTAGGGCGGAGAGGCCAGGAGCCGATGGCGGAGAAAGCAAGAAGAGGGAGATCAGTCTGTTCTGTGATTATTTTATGTTATTTGTTGTTTGGTCCCCACATTTTTTGCAATTTTCATTAATTACTTCGAGTCTAAAGTATTTTGAATTTTGGCCCTGAATTTAATTTGCTCTTTTTGCAATTTTCTCTTTAGTCCTTGGTCTCACCATGAGACGGTCTCGCAGGAGACAGACTCTTAAGTGGAAGTCTTAGGACATGTGGTTTCTTTATAAATTTATGGATAGTCTACTTTACTTTTTAGGTTAAAAATGTATTTTTAAAATTTAAATGTTGTATTTTATAGGTAAAAACATATAATGAAGTCCGTTTAAATATGAAAATATAAGAAATTTTATATTAAAAGGTACTACAATATTTAACTTTGAAACTACTTTATTTAAATTTAAATTTAATTTTTTTAATTTAATTTAACAAATGTAGTGTATAAATAATTTAAAATGTGATAGTCCGTTTACAATTTAAAAACAGAGCACCTTTTAGAATACCTCCTCTATTTTTAAAATATACTCGAGTAAAATAGTTATAAAAATATATTTATTGAATTTGGTACAAAATGTTTGTCGGGCCAAGGTGGGAAAGAGGCATTACCTGTTTTTTTAATAAATAAATATTGAATACAGTTAGATATGTGAACACTATTTATTTTCTTTTTCGTTTAATGATTCTCTATACTCCCTCCGTACCGAGAATATTCTTATATGTATTTTTCTCAAGTCAAACTTAATAAATTTTGACTCTAAATATAAATTAATGTATTGGGAAATATATAAATATAATCCTATATAATTGAGAAAGTGCGGATATAACCCTGAGATAACTTTTAGTGCAAATATAACCCTATCTATTTTACATAAGTGCAAATATAACCCTAAAAACTATATTCCAGTATTGACTAGTCATTTCCTGCCATTGACCGACGGGAAATGACCAGAATACCCTTTCAGCCTAATATTAAATTGAAAAGACAAAAACTGCCCTTTGACCCACCACTATCTTGCCACCACCACCACTGCTCTGGCTCCAACTTCACGGCGCCGCCGCGGCTACTCCACCTCCGCCACCTTCACCGTGCCGCCGCCGCCAGCCCACCTCCCTCTGCCCTAGCCTTGCCTCTACCAAAACCACCACGAACTCCGCTACTGTAACCACCACTTCCGCCACCCTTCCACCTCCTCCGTCGCCGCCGCTGCTCCACATCCACCACCAAGTTGTCATTGCTAATCTTGTTAACCCACCCAGCTCCACCACCGCATCCTCCAGCCAGCCTTGCCGCCTTCCACCACCGCCTCCTCTAGCAAGCTCCCACCACCTTCCACCACCCGCCAGCCTCACCACTACCACCTTCCACCCCCCGAGTTCATCACTACAAACCACCACTAGCCAGAAATTACCACCACCACCCCACCCCTGAATTCAACATCGATGATCTTGATTTCATCAGCCCTGCTCCAGATTTCATTGGCCCCGCCCCTAATTTCATCACTCTCACCCCTGATTTCATCACCCTCACCCTTGATTTCATCACCCCGCCCCAGATTTCGTCACCAAAGAGAAAAGAAAAGGACGATGGCGGAGAGAAAGAAAAGGATGACGACGGAGAGAAAATTATGACGATGGCAACGGAAACGAACGACGACAGAGAGAAAAGAAAAGGACAGCGTCAGAGAGAAGGACGATGATGCGGAGAGAAAAGAAAAGGACGACGACGCAGAGAGAAAGAAAAGGACGACGGTGAAGAGAAGAAAATGATGACGGAGAGAAAACAAAAGTACGATGGTGCGGAAAGAAAAGGTAATTTCAATATTCTTAGTATTTTTATTTTTTATCTGGGATAAATTTGTCTTTTTTTTATCATAATCCGATCTAAATCCGCCGGAGAAGGTTGTATTTGCACATAACCTAAATATCTAGATCTATATTTGCACTTTCAATTATCGCAAGGTTATATCTGCACTTTCGTCAATTATGTAGGGTTATATGTGCACTTTGCAAATAGAAATTGATAAAGCTTGTAAATCTTCTGATACCATCTTGAGAAGGGTTTTATTAAGTATGAAGGAGGAGTTCAACAAATACTGGGGCTGTTATGAGGCTATTAATAAGGTGATAATTATTGCAAATGTCTTAGACCTTAGATACAAGCTTCAGTGAGCTAAAATTTATCTGAAAACTGTAAAAGCTTCAGCCGAAGTCAATGAAAAAATAGAAAGTGATCTGAAAAATACAATGAATTCTTTTTTTTTTCAATGAAAGCCCATTTTGATGGGGGATATATTTATTAGGTTATTCAAACTCATTTGTAACTTTTGTTACATCAAAAGTGTGCATGATAGCATCGTTTGTATAAAGGCCTTTAAATGGCAAAATGGTTGCCTATTGCAAGCCAAAAAATTATCTAGGAAAAATTGGTAGTGTTTCCGAATGTCACACCTCCACCCCTGTGTCGATGTTCAACATTCGGCCACACTTCCAATTATTTCCTAGATAATTATATTCCGTAAGATTACAAATTATACAAGAAATGATTATATGACTTGTACAAAATATACAAACATGAATGGTTTTCAAGTATGTTTGAGATTGGTTAATGTTTCTTCTTTGATGATTGTGTGATTCAACTCTATGATCTGCTCCAAAATCAGGCCGAAGTTGTGTTTCCATTTCATCCAAAGTCTGGTCATAAAAGAGGTCCAAAATTTTACTCAAGTTTCCATCCCTTCTGGTCCAAAGCTTCTGCTCCAGATGTCCACATGTATTGTTCTTAAAAAGAATATCCTCTAAATCCTTTTTAGCTTTTGCTCCAGGAAGTGTTCCTGTATGTAATAAACATTGCAATAATGAGTAGCATCATATTCATGAATCCACTCTAATGGCTGGAACCCCATGTTTATCCATGTACAATAATCTCTTCACCTTTTGGTCAAGTTCATCAAGTGTAATGATTTTCTCTGTTTTGGCATTTTTATCTACTAAACTTGCCAAATAATCTGCCACTTTATTGCCCTGTCTTAGAGTGTGGATGATCTCAGTGTATTTTTGTAGTCGGTGGATGCCAAAAACTTGCTCATAAATTCTCCAGGGAGCCTTTTGTAGGTTTTTTTATTGCTTCAATGGCCATAAAGTTGTCCGATTCAAGAGTAAAATTAGACAAATGCAATGATACAACAAAATCATAACCCAGTTTGAGAGCTTTTATTTCTGAGTGTAACACAGATGCAGCATGTTCAGATTTCATAAGAGCTTTAATAATCAAACCAGTCTTATTCCTTACAATAATTCCCAATGCACATCTGTTGCTAGAATGGTTCCAAGAAGCATCCACATTCACCTTAAAATCTTCATTAGGCATTTGCCAAAAAACACATCTAATCCTAGGCTTTCGTTTTAATTTAAAAATAGGGGTAAGTCCTAGTTTAAACCAGTTCATATCCTCAATTTCGCTGCTGTAAACAGGGTTGACAAAGAAAGTTTGAAACATATCCTTTTTGATAGCTTCAATTATAGTCAGCAGATGTGGACTTTTATTCTTATATATAAGTTTGTTTCTCATTTTCCACAAATTCCAACATATAAAAGCAGGTATCAAAGTAAGAATGTGGCTATGCATAGTTGTTTCACCTTTAGTAGACCAATAGAATGATAATCTATCAATAGGAAATATAGGATTTATGAAAGCTATTAAGTTTTTGAAATGATTCCAAACAGATACTTAGAACTCACATGAGTTGAAGAAATGAGACATGGTATCACAATTAGAACACATTGGACATTTAGAAGCTAAATTAATATTAGAGTAACTAATATTGTCATCAAAAGGCAGAATGGAGTTAGCTAATTTCCATAGGAAAAAAGAAACTTTCTGGGGGATTGTTTTGTGCTAAATATACTTAAGTATTCTTAGTGGCCTTCTCCTTCCTGAAACCACTTGGAATGCAGATTTAAAAGTAGAATCTCCTTCATATGATGGTTTCCATATAATCCTATCCTTCCTATCCCTGTTTATGGATGCTTCTTGTAGAAAATAGAGGATGTGAGTAGGAATATTAGATAGTAGAGGCAAATAGTCATTCCTGTGATTCAAAAATTTGGCAATGGATAGATCATTGGGGATTCCTCCATTTTGTAGATGTTGAAAGTCCTGTAAGCATCCAAAATTTGTCCAATTGAAGGTGTAGAAATTAGCCTTACCTTCACCATGTATTACTCTTACTTGTGATTAAGCTAGTGTGTTAGTTTTGCTAATCCTTAACCAATTCTAAAATTTTCTTTTATTTACAGGTAATGACCAGATGAATTTTTCCCAATTGAAATTTCCACCACATTTTTAATGAAAATGTGTCAATGATGTCCTTGAACTTTCTGATTCCTAATCCATTTTGGTCCATGGGGAAAGATATATTTTTTTAATATTTTCCAAACTTTTTTTTCTCCATTTTCAGTTTCACCCCATATGAAAGTTGAAACTCTTCTTTTTAACTGTTTGATTACTGTGTTTGGTGGTTCTGCCCACAAATGCTGAGGAATAGAAAACATCATAGTTTTAATCAAGACCATTTTACCAGCAGCACTTAACCATTTATACTTTCAATTATTAAGCATAACATCATATTTTTCAATTAGAGATTGGAAATAAATATATTTAGTCCTACCTATGAAGATGAGGCATCCTAACAAGATAAAAGGTAATGTTCCTGTAGTCATGCCTAATCTCTGTTTAATCATTTTTATTTGTGATCGAGAGGCATATCTGCTGACATAAAAGCTACTCTTGGTATAATTGATTTTCTGTCTACTGGTTGTCTCAAAAACTTGCAAAAAAGCTTTTAATATGGTAAGAGTTAAGGAAGTAGCCTATATGAAAATTACAATATCATCTGCATAGCTTAAATTGGATATGGAAATAACTTATTTTGGCAAAACAAATTGGTTCATTTTATTATTAGATAGGCAGAATTTGATGCTTCTTGTAAATGTTTAAGAGAAGATATTAAAAAGAATGGGAGATAGGGGGTCACCTTGTTTTATCCCTCTTGATGGTTGAAAAAAACCAGCAGGTTTTCCATTTATTAAAATAGAAAACCACGCTGAGGATAAGTTAGATAAAATAACTCTAATAAACTGAAGAGAGAACCCAAATTTGAATAAAATAGCCTGTAGAAACTTCCATCTAACCCTATCAAAAGCCTTTCCTAGATCTAGATTTAATGTGCAATTAGGGTATTTATGTTTATTGTTAAGAAAACCAGCCATCTCTTTCAAGTATATAATGCTATCTTCCATCCCTTTTCCTTTCATGAATGCAGATTGGTTCTCAGAAATAATGTTTGGCAGTAAATCAGTTAACCTATTTACAATCAATTTTGAAAAAAAATTGTTGATGAAGTTAGAAAGGCTGATTGGTCTATAGTCAGTAAATGTAATTGGAATTTCCTTTTTTTTGGAATCAGGACTATCCATGAGCTTTCTATGCCATGAGGGATTGTCTTTCCTTTCATGAATTCCTCAGTTGCATGACAAATATCCTCACCTACAATGTCCCAGTTTTGCTTTAAAAAACTGTGGGTATACCCATCAGGTCATGGAGATCCATTTGGGTTTAGGGAGAAGACAATGCCTTTTATTTCCTCTAGGGTTGGCCTCCTAAGTAGATTGTTGTTTTGTTCCTCAGTTATTACCTTAGGTATCTGGCTAATGAAGTGTGAACTAAATAAATCTGCATCAGGTTCAGTTTCTTCAGTCAATAATTGACTGAAGAAAGATATGGCCTCATTTTCAATTTCCAATGGGTTGTCTATCCATACTCCTGAAGTTGATTTTATTTTTTTGATGTTTTTTTAAGTCTCCTTTGTATAACAGAGGCATGGAATTATTTTTTGTTTTCATCTCCTTCTTTTAGAAACTTAGTTTTAGCTTTCTGTTTCTAGAATATCCTTTCCTCAGTTAGTGCTTTTAAAAGATTAGAATTTTTGTGTCTTAGTTCTATAAAGTCCTCTAAATAATTGCTACTTTCATATGCAATATCCTGCATCCTAAGGGTTTCTTCAGCTTTTTTAATGTTTTCATTTATGTCTCCAAAAACTTCCTTATAACATTTTTTCAGTTCAGGTTTAAGTCTTTTTAGTTTGTAAAAAAGTCTCCTCATTACTTTTCCTGAGTTGGAGAGTTCCAACTTAGTTCAATAACTTCTTTTATTTCTGGTCTTGTTAACCAAACATCAAGAAATCTAAAAAGTTTTGGTGAAGATGGTGTTTTTTACTTATTGTTAAAAGCAGTGGGTAGTGGTCTGAAGTATGTTTATTTAAGGTATGAATTGAACTATTAGGAAATAGTTCCATCCATATTTGGTTAGCCAGGGGCCTATCTAGTCTTTCTATTGTTGGAGGTTTCCTAACATTAGTCCAGGTATATGTGTTACCTACAGTGTTTACATGAGTTAACTTATTTTTGGTTATAAATTCAGAAAAATCCTCTATGCTTATCATGCTAGGTTTTTTAGGTCCCTTATATTCATCCACTGTATTGAGAACATTAAAATCCCCTATTAAGATCTTGTTCTACCCTGATATAAGATCTTGATCGTCCCACAGTTTTTTCCTATCTTTAATGTTAGTAGATGCATGTACAAAAGAAATGTTCATATCTTCAGAGAAAATGCTATTCCTCATATTATCAGAGGTATATTGTTCCTTTACATTTGTTATGGTCAATATTATGTTATCCATCCAAAATAACCATATGTTATTTACTGTAGAACTATGACATCGATCAAACTTAAGCCTAATTATGTAGTTATTAATTTGATCATATCCATGTTTTGGTTCCAAGACGCATAAAAATCTAATTTTATGTATGTTATTTAGTCCTTTTAATCTGTCTATAGATGTGTCAAGACCTCTAACATTCCAGACAAGACCTCTGATGTTTAGGTTTGTGTTAATCACGGGGAAGTTTTTTCTTACTCTTTGAGGAGGATCTAAGATTAATATTATTTAACCTATTAAATAGTGTTCTCATCCTAGAATTAGATTATTTAGTACTAACTGATATTTGTTTAAAACTATCCTCATCCAGCCGTTGCACTCTAGAACTTGATTCAGCATTATCCAAATCATCTTCACCCGTTTTGTCACCTTCTAGCAATATAGAAAATCTGTTTCCTTGCTGTGGGCTAGATCTGAGTGACGACATCTCAAGGTTGTTAGAATCTTGATCATTAGAGGGGGAGAGTAGTAAAATACCGGATTGATCATCCTTTGCTTTGAAAGCATTTGATGATTTGTGTGAGGTTGCAGGGGTGCAGTTTTCCTGATCTTCGTCTATTCCTTCAATGATTTCCACAGACTTATTATCCTGTGACATCTTGCAAGTCATATGGTCCGTGACATTATTACCT
>JAULKM010051279.1:0-12725 GCA_032355605.1 Rubia tinctorum
TGGAAACCCTAATCTCAATCAGAATCAGAATCAAATTTTATGGCAGCTTTAAGAAGCTAAAACCATATCTAACTAAATACCAAAAATCAAATTCTAATTATAATTCCCTGTATATGTCGTGCATAATTCCTTCGTGCATATGGCCGTGCATATTGATACCATAATCTTCATGCGACCTTCTAATTATCCATGCGACCTTCCATAATCTTGTAATAATAATCAATGCGAATCTTCAAGCAACAATAATCTAAATTATTACTTTATCTAATATTACCAAATCTAATTCTAATCAAAATAAAATTGAATATTCTAAACACTAATTAAAATATTACCGAAATTCTTCTAAGTCAACATGACCGAGTTTATGGCTTCATTAATAATAATAAAAATAAACTAAAATGATCACACCACCTCACTAAAAAAACCCAATGGAAAAAAGAGTATAGTGTTAAACTCTTAAAAATACTAAATTAAGAAAATAATAATAATAAATGATATTTTTGATATCTTATCAGTCGAGCTCCTCGATGTCGGCTTAGGTTGGGGTGGGGGCGGGACAACCAGGTTGTCCCCAATGATATCTCCACCCAGACCCACTACAAAATTAGAAGAAAGAGAGTTGGAAAACACAGTACAACAACAAAACATAAGTGCAAAGAAGAATGTACATGTGAGAAAAGAAAATGAAAAATCTGAGGGATAAATAAGTAATCCTAGGATAATATGACAAAACCTTCATGGAAGCTTGGGAAATTTCCCTTCTGGGCTTCAAAAATGATCCCCCATCGTCCTCTTTGAGACTTGAGAAGCCTTATAGGTTGAAGACTTCATCGAAATAATACCCTTTTCCGAGGGCTCCAAGTTAGCCCTCGAGGGAGAGCTATTCTCTTTCTTCTTTTTCTTCTTCTTAGAGAATTGATCTACCTCAGCATACGTAGCCTTTCTTATCTTTTTTTCCTCATGTTGTTTCCTCTCTTTGCCTCCCTTTTTCTAGCTCTTGATGGGATCCCCTTAGGATTCGACTGGAGGCGAAGGCTTGAGCATCACAATAGGCTAGTTGTAAACCCACTGCTCATAGACATTCGATGGTCATTCGTGACCTCTCATTTGTGCGCCATACTTTATAGCATTCAATGTTGTAGCCTATAATCTATCTTTATTATTGACAAGAGCATTGGGAACACAATACTCTTGAAATTCTCTCATTCCAGCTTATGGTTCCATCGAGGAACCCAGTAAAAATCTTCCTCCCAGTCGGAGGTGTGTATAGAGGACATCCAACCCTTGGAGTTAGTGGGATCTCGACAGCCTTCTTCAAAGACCTGTTGTTGAAGGTATTTATAGATGTCTTCGATCTTCCCCTAGATATTGTTAATGGCCTCTCTCTAGGATACATAATATAATGTTGAAGGAGTTCATGCGTGGGCTTGATGCCAAGGGATGTGCACTTGGTCATGAAAATCATTATCTGAGGGACGACTGATCCGCAACCGCGGAGTCTTTTTTTACCAAATTACCCAAGTGCATGTTTCAAAGATAAAATTTGTAAGTTCCTCCCGCAAGTCTGGGGTCATCCGTAGATATTCTAGGAATTTAAAAGTTAACTACGCAAAACTCGCAATCGAGTCGCCAGTCCAATTGCGTTTTGGGAATAGTCAATGTTGCAAGCAATGTTTGGGGGGTATTTTTCTAACAGCTACTGAACATGCAAGAACAAGAGAGTAAACCAGATTAAGCTAACACTTGGGGACATATGCAGTTGTTGATGGACATGTATTCGGGTTGCGGAAGTATTAAGAAGTTACAAGCCAAGGCCGGCCATGCACTTGGATTGTGAAAGTATCATGAAGTTACAAACCGAGGTACCACAAAAAAAACAAAATGAAGCCATCCTCCTAGCTAGTGGTAGCAATCATTGAGTCCCTTTCCAACTTATCCACTATGTACCTTATCCCCAAACCACCTAAGTTTGCCACTACAAAGGGAGAGAGAACCGAATGTCCTAAATATTGGGCTAAGAGTTTGACCGGGCCTCCCATAGGTATCGCTCAACCTTTATTTTTCCTTGAGGCTAAGCACTCTTCCACAAAAGCCCCCACCAAGTTAGGGTAGAAATTCCCTTCCGGATTCATTGCCCAAAGAATTTGGATGTCTCAGTTAGGGCATTGAGAAATCTCTCCAAGGAAAAACACTCTCATGGATATGAGCCGGTGAACGTACCGCAATGCCGGGTGGATTATTTTTGTACTCTTGGCCATGTGGTTCCTATCCATGCCCGTCAAGTTTCGCCAAAAGCTACTCAAGGAGAAAGGAAGCCCCTGTTGGTGATTCCTTGGAACTTCCTTCTCGTATTTCCACTCAAATGCTCTAGCGACTTCTCCATGGGTCATTGAGTACTCCATGTCATCCAAGTGGAAAGTGATGATTCTCCTACCATCATTGTCCATTGCTTGCTCCAAGGTTGCCAAAAATTCCAAAGTCCACATTATGTATGTTTTGGAATGAATCTCTCGGAAGTCCTCTAGACCTATCCGACCTAGTAAAAAGATGACGGGCTCGAGCAGGCCTAGTAATACCAATGTACATCTCCTTGCACACAAAATTTGTCTCCTAGATGGCCCTCTTTGGAATATTGAGATACTTCCATCGCTGGGCCGCACTCTCAGAAATGTTGGCCAACCCCATGAACTCAACAACAATAATGGCGGGGTTAGGAGGAATGGAAGTTGTCGGCTCCTTGTCTCTTAACTTTAGCCGACTTCTTCCTTTTTTCACGCCAGGAGGTTGCTCCTTTCTCCGGCCTATTCCTTTTAGGATCCATTCTACCAGAAAAAATATGGTAATGGCAAGAATACACAAGCAGATACATCAAAGATCAACTAATAAGATCCATTCTTCCTAAACAACTAACACTTGGAAAATAATGTCATCTTAACACAAAGATCATAAACTTCCCCCACAGTTAGTTTGACACAAAAACATGCATATAACCCACATACTTCCCTTAAACATCAAAAAAATATGAAATCATGCCGCCTACACACAACATAATCATGCTAAAGAAAGCAAGGAAGAATAAAATTCAGAAATCTACCTGAAATAAAAGGTTGGGAGATGAAAATCAGACAATAAAAAGCAAAAAATGCTTTCTCTTGAGAAAAGGTGTTCAATTTTAGAAATCCTAAAATTATGAGGTGGGTGTATGTTTTTGAGGTAATTATTGTGGGTTAAATGACCTTTATCGAAGGAAGAAAGTACTCTGACTTCAAATTTGGAGTATCAAAGACCTTCTAAAAATGGGTTGCTAAATAGAGAGAGAAAAAAGGAGTAGAAAAGGTTTGGTCAAAAGTAGCAACTTTTTTGGACTAAAAGCTGTTATGGATTAATACCCAAGGAAGGTGTTAGTGTTCAGTGTAGTACACTTACATTAATAGCTTAGGGAGGAAGAAATCTGCAAAAATAGGATAGGAGTGCAAAAATTTAAACCTACCAAAATTCTGAATTCTACCCGTTTGTACAATGGCACGAGGCATAGGCACGACCCGTGCCATATGAAGACCTCATGCCAGATCATCTTACACGAGGAATGTGTATTAAACTACCTGTGCCTCCCCAACACCTTCATTTTTCTAACACTTTTTCACAAGCATGAGACTCGATCTTTTGACTAAAAAATCAACCATAATTCCACGAAAAATCCTTTGTCACACAAACACAAACATGAAAAATCCTAATACCGAAAAGATAAAAACAAAGCAAGAAAAAGAACACCGTATATTTATTTTCATCCTCATGACTTATTCTTCATGCATTCTACTTAAAACAAACCTACCATTGGGTCTCCGGAGTCGCCATCCACGACTCCACCCATGATGACATCTTTGTGGAGAGGCCTCCACAAAGTGTCACCCTTACCTTCATGCTCTTTTCTCACCATTTTGAGTGTATGTCCATCCTTAGCTAATGTTAAATCCTTCTCCATTTCCTCGGGTTTAGGAGGTGGTCAAGGAGATTTTAAGTTCTTGCCACTCTCCACCAACCGTTACAAGTTAGTGGGCCTAGAAAAACAACATATAATATAAAGATATTCAATAAACTTATGCATGGCATAGGTATTATCAACATCGTCATCACAATTAAAGCTCAAAACATGATATCTCTTATCACTCTCATGAAGGCATTCATCATTATAAATCATGTAAGGTTCATCACAATGAGCAAGTCCGTCACATAAAGATATGTCATTGCACACAAGAGAAGAAATAGGTGATTCGTGCTTGGACTTGTAAATTTCAAACCCGGACTTATCAACATCATCCTCTAGCATTAGTGTTACCAAATGAACATCTATTTTGGTTATTGATGTTTTCAAGAATGGCCTCCCCAATAAAATTGGGGGTGCAACTCTATTGTGCACTACATCAAGGACATAGAAGTCAACTGAAATCAATAGATTGCATACCCTAACCATAACATACACCTCTAGGGCTAGCTTAGTAATGGTCGGCTAGTTAGACAACAACCCTATCCCTAAGCTCACCTAAGTCTAGATTTTTAAATAGGCTAAATGGAAAAACATTCATGGATGCACCTAAGTCAATCATAGCATTTTTACCAATTTACCACCTAGAGAAATAGGGATCGAAAACATTCCAGGGTCATCACACGTTTTAGGTATGTTTTTATGGGCTACAGTGGTTACTTCCCTTATTTCAATTGACCTACCTTTCTAGTTGGGTTGTTTCTTTTTTTTAGTGCAAGAATTTTCCAAAAATTTAGCATTTGAGAGAACGTTCTCAATTACATCAAGAATAGGAATGTTAACCTTAACTTTCTCGAAGACTTGGCAAATTTGAGCTTCGTTGGTCGCTACCTTTGGCCTCTACCTTTGGCCTTCCCCTTAGAGCACTAGTAAACAGCAGCAGAGGGTTCACCCTTGCCTTGGTGGTGGGGATCTCCTTTGAGGGATCCTCTTCAACTACTATCTCTTCTTCTTCGAGGTTGGTCTTATTGCTTTCCACTAATTTTTTTATTCTTGCACGGCCTCCTTCTCGGCCTTGCGTACTTCATTCCCACTTATCTATTTCAAGGCACTCACATTCCGTGGATTAAACTCGGGTTGGGACGGTAGCTTGCTGGATTTCCTAACCTCAAGTTGGCTCACCGAAGTTGCAAGTTGACCAACTTTCACTTTGAGGTTCTTAATACTTGAAAAGGCTCTAGTGCCGAGTTCCTCAATCTCTCTTCTTATTTTCTCTGCAAACACATCACTCTTCTTCACCAATTGTACTATTGCATCAAGAATTTCCTCCTGGTCCAACTTTTACAGTGAAGCATTGGTGTTGGAAGGTCCTTCTCCCCTCAGTTAGGATTGAGTTGGTCTACCTCAATTGTACCCTTAGTTGTCCTTGCGCCACCGAAATTTAGGATGATCACGGTATCGGGGACTAAAGGAATTTTCATAAGAGTTTTGTCTGTCACCTCTTTAGTTCCCTCGGAACCCTTATTGTTGCCCCCCAGAAAAAATGCCTACTTCCACCATTGAAGTCTAAGGACTTCACCTCCTCAAAGTTGTGAACCACTTGCGGACATGTATCGGCTGGGTGATCAAGATTGCAAATGCCACACACTTTCACTTGTTGATATATCCCTTTCATAGACTCTTTCATCATGAAAGCAAGCACTTGGCTTTTTACTCAAGCTTGGGAGAATGAGCGGGCTTATCTAAGGTCTTCACACGAGATCGGGTACCAAATTTTATTGCATCTTTGGGGATTTTGTTAGCTATAGAGCCAGTACATGCCACATTCACCATTCGCGTGTGTTCATCGCGTAAGCCTTCAAAGTAGTAATACACCAAATCTCCCTCCTTGAATGGATGATAGGGGCAACTAGACAATAACCGCTTGAACCTCTCCTAGTACTCATATAAGGACTCGTTCGCTAGTTTTGAAAAATTTGACAGTTGCTTCTTCAAACCCACAGACTTTGAAGCTGGGCTTCATGTCCATCCAAGAGGTTATGCAACCTGGTGGGAGGTACTATAGCCAACCCTTGGTTACTTCCCATAGCGATAAAGGAAATGATCTTAAGTTTCAGTCCTTCTCTGACACCCCCGGTGGTTTCATGTTGGGATAAACTAATTGAAACTCTGATAAGTGCTTGCCCGGGTCCTCTCCGGCCATCCCATAGAAGGTGGACACACATTGGATTATGCCGCTCTTCAGTTCACAAGTTACTTTAGGTGGAAAATGCGGGAAGACTATGCAAAGGGGTTGATTCTCCAAATTTGGAGCCATCAACTCCATAAGTGTCCGATTGTCTCTTTCCATCTCAACTAACTCCTCAACAAAAAAATTTTCGGTTCTTGTGAAACTTATACTCTATCTCTCCTGCTTCTCTTTCCTAGACCAAGTGTATTTTCCGGTAGGTAGTGTAAATTTCCTAAGTTCGGGATACGGGTATGTACCATAAACCATAAACTAGACAATACCAGTCCCAAGAGAAAATACTAGGAAACATATTATAAGTAACCAAAATTACTATAGAAAAAGTTTGACATAGTAACCAACTAAAACTACAAAATAAAAACAACACTCACCACTCTACGAACTAGTAATGAAAGTTAACAATTAAATATTTAAACTGGCATCCCTGGAAATGGCACCGAAATTTGATCCACACCCTCAGGTTAATTCATTTCACAAAATTATCCATGGGCATGTTTCAAAGATTAAATTTGTAAGTTACTCCCATACTCACTACTACACTACCAAAGGGTAGAAAGTGGCAAGTCTGAGACCGTCCACAGAGATGCTAGGAATTTATAAGTTAACTGCGCAGAAATTGTAATCGAGTCGTTATTCTGATTGCGTGTCGGGAATAGTCAATGTTGCAAGCAAGGTTTTGGGGGGTTTTAGCTATCAACTACTTAACATGTAAGAACAAGAGAGTAAACTAGATTAATATAACACTTGGGGACATTTTTGTTACATCATTGGTAGAATATTTTGATCCTATATTCTATCAAATACAAGACATTTAAAACTATCATAATGTTTATGTCACATAGTGTTGTCGATAGTCAACACTTTCCTTTGTCTGTCACACAAGGGTGCTCGTGCCTTATTATATCGACACCACCTCCGTAATTAGGAAAGCGAGTCAAGCGGCCCGGCCGTTTTGTGCTCTTCTTTCCTGTACAGAATTACATATCGGGCCTCCACTATGAATTTTTCTCCCTAGGCCTATAGAGGCAAAGGGATTTGAATCTCATGATGACTCTGAGGTTGAAACGACAAAGGTCAAATTAATACAATCGTAGTTTCTACTAACTATCATACCCTCACCTATCGAGCTACCATTATCCAGTAATACAAGCGTATGGTTATTAGAGTGGTGCTCATGACCCACATGCATACACCTACACGATCGTGGACTCTCACTCTCCCCTTTACCCTAGTGACAATTCCAAGGGGACAAAAAATACTAGCACCATACATGAATCATATACTAAGGTGTATGCTAAAATAGGATATCAATCATGCATTTAACAAGAATTTAAAGAACACAACTAGCATGATATTCATAAACATAAAAGGATAGGGTGATTAAGAATCTCACAAAATATCTACCAAATCAAGAATACAAATTTAGATCTTCAAGAAAATACACTACTACCTAAACATTGAACCCAGTCTTTACATTAGATTCAATGCCATTGGGAAACACTAGGAAGATTAAAAGAAAAGAGAAGGGTTATTCCCTTTCTCTCTCTACCTACTCTTAGAAAATAAGGAGAATGAAAAATAAAACTAGCCAAACTTAAACCTTAGTAGACATAGGTCCCTTTATATTTTAGATAAGAAATGGACTTTAAATAGGCCCAAAAAGGGCAAGGAAACCTTAGCAGGTCGGGGGCACGGGCTGTCCAATAGCACACGGCCTGTGTTGCACGGCCCGTACAATAGTGCACGGACCGCTGGCTGGAAGCTGTTTCCTCGCATCTGAGTGGCTGGCCGTGTGTTTATTAAAGGGCCACCAGAGGGAAGGATCTCCTGAACATCTGAACCTCACAACATGTGTGATTCCTAGCGGGCCGAAAGCTAGAAGTTGATTTCTTGGCAAACTGATAGTGTGGCCGTGCATTTCCTCACTGGATGTGACTGGTCTTTAGATCATATACTTCAAGTGGAACGTGTCATGAAATATGGCACAACCCGTGCTTCATATATATTCACACTAGCCGATTGCACTGTACGGGACATGCAATACCTTGCGGCCAGTGCCATTACTTAAGCACCACCAATTTTGGCTAGCATGGGTCATGTAATAGAACATGGACGTTCCAGATTTCTTTGTTATGTGATCTTCAACTCCTTTTCTCCTTGGTGAATTTCCATCTTCTACCACAATTTAGCGTGTGGCCTTCGGTCTATTATCATCCTTGCGAATGACCTTCTAATATCTACTACCATCCTTGCGAATGACTCTCTATTCTGAAGTGCTTACGAGCGATCTACAATGAAGTTCACAAAATAAGTCTAAATAAATATATAAAACTAAGGAATTATAAAATAAAACCAAAAAAGCTATCTAAACCCCTTGTGATGTAAATAAACCTAGCAATAAACCATCTATAAAATACTAATAAATGTGCTAAATGCATTGGTTAACTCATGCTTCTAGGAGCAGACCAACGACGTTAGGGTGAAACTGAGCAGGATTAGCAATGCGCTACTCCAGCAGTTGAGAAAATAATTAAGGAGGGGGGGGGTGGGAATCAAAGTCCAAACATCAGATGCCACTCAAAGATCGAAGATCTCTCCGGTCAAGGGTTACTTGTTGTCTTTTCTCTCTGGAAGGGGATAGCTTAATGTTCGAAGGAACTCTGACGTAGGCAGGGAGGGTTTTGAGAAAATTGTGCACCTCATTGGTTATCATAAAAGGGATTTCCACCTCAATCTCAAGGTCCACCCAGTAGACGATCCTTCCTTGGTCATCTTTCTCGACAACCGCCCCTTCAGGAATCCGTTCTCTCAAAAGCACCCACTTCCATCAATAGCTAGGTCACGTTGGGTTCTTGCGAATCAAGGAACTACCTAAATATTCATCCCTCGAAATTGCTACAATGTATTAAGAATAAAACCCTGAGGAAGAGGCCGAACATGTTGGCACCCAATGGTGCCTCTTCCATTCACCTTGACGGAAATATGATCGGGGGCGATGATGGAATCGAAAAAAGTTTTACCGTTACCCCCAGAAGGGGAAACGACATGACTACAAGAAGGTAAAGATGGGTTAAAAGAGCGGAACTTACTCTTTTCTTGTTGGCCAAAATTAGCAGAGACAGAAAAACTATGAAAAAATTGAGAATTTTGAGAAACACCTTGGAAGAGAATGAAGTGAATATAGATGAAGAAAAAAGGTTAAAAGGTGAAAGAGGGGGCTTATAAACGAAAGGAAAAAATAATTACCTAGGGAGTGGGGAAAGGCGTTGGAGAGATATGCAGACGTGGGGAAGTGCGCCAGAGTGATGAATATTGTCCCCTATTTTATGTGATTAGAAGCTTACTTGATACCCTCATTCAATGAAAGCCAGCACATAATTAGAGCATGACACATGCTAGAAACCTTTCTAGCATCCCCAATTGACGCGCTCTCTTCAATTTGGAGAAAGCCAAAGGCCACCATCCTTATCGGATTATCAAAGATCGAAGCACAAGAGGTCCCTTGTCTGTTTTTTGGGTCTGACCCAGAAATCCCTAAAAGGCTTACAAAAAGGCCCTTTGACTTTTTGGGTGCTATTGATGGTGCGTAAATAATGTTGGGCCTAACTGAAATAGATCTGGCGCGTAGTGGGTTGGGCTAGAATAGTTCCCTTTCCCACTCATCTATATTGGTGCCTACTCAATATGGTGGAAACCCTAGTACTTGATCTACAAGAAAAAAAACTTTAACACTACCTAGAAAGGGGCTCCATATATAAAATGTAGCAGGTAAACAATTCTATTCATGATTCATTCACTATTCACTTACACATGTAAAAAACCCTAACTTTATCATCGAAGAGTCTTCTTCCCAGAATACTCCAAGGGCTCTTTCTTGTAGGACACGACTGAGGAATTGATGTCGTAGTAAAGCCCAATTTTAGACTCTTCAGTTCTTATGAGAGATCGATCAATTTGGAGAAGCAAAGCCAAGTGAGTGATCAAATGGTTGCAATTATGCCCCACCACTACACACCTAGGGTATCCTTTGTTTATTAACATTATTACATTAATTCTAAACTAATTATATCTCCTGACCAAAATATTTGTTCTCATTTGAAGCAATTATCTACTGTTGTAGGAAGAACCACCATTTTTAATCTGTCTAACAATAGTTATATCAAAGATCTCCCACCAGTAGACCCGACTTGGAACGCTCAGGTAATGTAAACTTAAACCATGATTATGGTTTTTGCGTACTGTATTGTGAAATGAATTCGATATGATATGTTTCTTATTTATACAACTCTCTGGGGAAGATGTTAGGCATATAGAAATCGAAAGGTCTGAGGCTATTAAGAAGCTTCTTTGGGGAAAGACTGTCTTGGTGAGCGGAGATTGTTGAGGTCAACTCTAGCTCCAAGTATTTCTGATGGTGTTGTAGGCGATTCAAAGCCTCTAAGCTCAGAGCCACCTAGATTTCAATCACTACCAGCTCCGAAGAAATGCCCTAGAAGTTATATCCGAAGTCATTCACTGCCGCCTCGAAGTGACGATGTTTGATTTTGTGTAACCACCTTTTGCAGATTATTATTCTTAATTATTTTAGGAACCATTATATGGATACTATCACTAATACTTTTGTGGACTTTGCATCAGTTAGAACTGTTGGCCTATTCTTGTACCACAAAAATGGGCCACCTTCTAACTTTTTTAATTCCAGTATTGTTTATTAGGAGCTTTTAAAATTTCTTAAGTCCAATGTAGGAAGTGTTTTGCACATTCAGTTTGTGACATGTTTATTTTCATTAATATATTCTAATGTTTGTTATACCTGCTTGTTTCAAATATTAACTGTTGTGTACAACTACAGATTAATCCTATTGGTTGCAATTGTACTGACCAAATCAGTACATATTATACATATCACAACATACTATATCAAAGGTTAGATCAACACTACTTAAAAAAGGGTTAGATAAGACAACATGAATAAACTTAGGGTTAGATCAACACAATGTAACAAAACATAGGGTTATATCATTACTAACTTAATAAACATAGGGTTAGATCAACACTAATTTGTAATATTCTTTGCAGATATTTAACTTCCTAAATGGAGTTCATTGAAATTCCTTTCCATGTGGCTAAAGCGGGCAACAAAAGCTACAACAACCAATGAAAAGCATTCCCTTAAGGTTCATTCTTCAAATCGTAACAAATGTACATAGTCGACAACATAGCCTAAATGGCACTACGCACCCAATGACTAGAACCTACAGATTACAATCAACCCTAACAACAAACCTAACATGTTTGCACCCAGCGACTCTACGTTCAATGCCTTCAAGGCCCTAACACTCGTAGGACAATTGCAACCGTTTGCGAGCGCAACGATCCTTGACTGGGACTATCCACTTGGATTTCAATCTCATTAGAACGATCCGTGTTCAATACTCTTCTACGAGCATCAGGTTGTGGCTACAACGAGCTAAAAACACTATCTTTTCCCGACTCGATCACATCAGATACAATCCACCCCAGTCATGTGTAAATGTTACATCGATAGTACAATTTGCCCGAATTTCTCGTCTTTTTCGACATAAACACACCAGTTTAATTTGGAGAAGCACACCTTGTACACTACGTGTTTTCGACTGCACTCGATTGACACTGTAGCTTGAGGAATCCATTATGCAAAATTTTCAAAATAAAATAAAGGCCAATCAACCAACACGACAACCACATCAGTAAGGAAACTTAATTTAACCCATAATCGAAACTAAAACCTAGAATTTCTTAACATTAGATTTCCACCAAAATCTAGTGTTCATTACATGAAACTGATTAATTCATTAGAGTTACCTAGATGTTCGATGGCGATGGAGAAGCTTCTTGGACAGCAACAGAGACGGACTGAACGCTGAATTGGGGGAGGCGGAGAAGGAAGAAGAAGAGAAGAACAGGAGGGGTAACGGTCTAGAAGGGTAACGATCGAGAGGGAGTAAGAAGGACAGTAAGGCATTTTTTTAAAGAAAAAGATATTCGAAATATATAATATGTTAAGGAGGGGTAAAATGAGAAAACAAATATCATCTAAGGGCAAGGGTATTTTTCTCAAGTCTAGTCAACTCCCAAATTAATGAGTTAACGCCATAATAGAATCAAAAAGTCATAACTGCACAATTCTTCATAAATTTAGAGTTATTTTTAGAACTTTCTCATTTTGTAAAGTTGTATTGACACTTTCTCATTTGGCACAGTTGTATTAGCACTTTCAGGCTAAAGTTAGAATTAGAAGCATAAAAAATCCAAAAAAAAACCCCATCGAGTTTGAAAAAATAGCCTACTCCATCCATCCCACTTTAAATTACTTTTTTACTTTTTGAGGGTCAAACTTTGTAAAATTTGACTCTAAATATAAATTAGTATATAAATAATAAATATATCACGTGAGATATTGTTAGATTTGTATTAACATCCATTTTTAAAATATTAAATTTATATATTATTATA